>JAGSMP010000889.1:0-217585 GCA_029286625.1 Parnassius orleans | reverse complement strand
TTCCGGAATATGGACAACTTCTTACAAGAAAAAATTCAACTCCGATGCGGCAGTCAAACCGCCTTCAAAAGTTTATTGATTCTCGCCCCATGGTTTTTAGTAAAGGGATTAATGAACTACCTATGAGATGGAAAAGTGCATGTATAACAACGGTGCATACTTTGATTAATTAAATATATTTTACAAAAATATGACTTTATATTCCTCCCGTACAAAACGCCAATTTCATATGTAAGGATCTAATATAATAATATGATTGATAAATTACAATATACAATAAAATATGTATAATTCAAATTCAAACTCATATAAATTCGTATAACAAATGACGAATACTTACTTTCTCCGATTGTCACCTGTCACCTTTATTTTTATAACTATATTATGTGCATGGATAGTTAAAGTAGTAGCAAATACATGACCCACTTACATTTAATGTACCTACTGTAATATATTCAAATAATTTAAATAAAGCATTAATATAATTAATACATGAAAGTATTTCTTCCATAATTAGTTACAATTTAAATTAAATGATATTTACATTACACAATTTATAAAATAAAATATATACTAGAACTATGAACCTAAAACTAAAAACCTTAAAAAAATATAGTGTAATAACTAAAATATATTATTAAAGGTCCCTTTAAGCAAGGTTCCGAAGATACTGGCAGCGTTCCCCTTTGAATAGCTAATCTTTTAATGCTGCAGCTTTAACCTTTAATTCCCATGTCAATCTAATGCATTTTCAGTTTTTCCTATACTTATTCAATTAATAGACGTTTACTAAAAGCCACAAATAAAGTTAATTTTTTTATCTGTCCCTTCCGTTTTAGGGAGTCACCTACAGGTGACACTGGGCATTAATGCTATACGACTTATGTGGTTTTTAGCATTATTTCAGGGGAGTAAAACACAGATACATTTATTTATATTAGAATGTTTATTTACAAAAATCGTTAAAAGAACAAAACTAAATTTAATCTATCACGCCTATTTATTGTGGAAATATACCAACATTTTTAGATGCAAACCGATATTACATTTACTGCACATTTTTCTAGTGCGTTGATGACACCACATCTTCGTTGTGAACAGTCGACTTGTGCATGATCATCTGCAGTTCTGCGTTTCTCACTTCATTAGGCACTCTCAGTTGCAGAGGGAAACACAAGCAAATTCGGTTCGAAGGTTTTCCGTACATTGCTAGGTAAGTTGTCACCATTTCGCCGGAAATCACAGTAGGACCAGTTAGTATCTGACTGCCTTTTGATCAGCCACGCATTTGGCAAGCTGCATAATCCAAATAAAGAGGAACCACCATTTTTACCCCGTAGAGCTACTCTCATAGAGTCAACATTTTCGTCAAAACGGTCGACTCCGCCCATGTTTTGTTGTACATTTTATAATAGCTGGGCAATCAACTTGTGTTTTGCCCTTTTTTATCAACAAATCGAATTCGATCTACTTTTGTAATAGGATCTAATCCATGGCAGTTGGATAAAATGGTCACAATGTTGTTGTCTAATGTTTGCGACAATAAATCTCAGATGCTGTAATGCTAACTTTCCTCTGGTTCTTTCATCTCTTTGGAATTCAAGTTTGCAGTTCTCTAAGCGATTTTCGCGAACAGTTCCAGAATCCTCTATATTCTGCTCTCGCAAATATTTTATCAAGGTAAACCAGTAAAAGTATCAAAATACAAGTTATATGAATCCCAACTCTTGTAGCAATCTTTCATGAAGTTCTAAGACAACAGCAGCCCTAAGCCCAAGTCAGATTGCATCTTGAGACTGGGACCAGACACCCTGATAAGGCTCACAATTTACTAATACCACCCATGGCAGTGGCAGCTGACCAAAGCTTAACCAAATAATGGGTTTTCCGTGTTATGTGTTGTGGTACCGTGCCTCCCAAAATATGGTACTATAGTTTCGTCAATCGAAATATAGAGGAGCCCACTCTCCTGAAGTTTGCTGTGATTTTTATTCAGTTTCGTGAAATATTCTGAACTTTAACAAATTGTCATTGGATGGCAGAGATGTACTGTCGCAAAGATGAATATATTGCTGAATTCGAAAAACCTATTACGTACAATGCTAGATGCTACTAAGTCATTGTGTGTCACTTTTGCTTCCCAGAACATCCTCATATATTTTGGCGTCAAATACCTGTCAGTAACAATATCGAAATATATACTCTAATTTCCTCCGTAGTTACATTCAGAGTAATGATTCCTTTGTAAGGCATAGAGATTGGACATCTCAACTATATAACTAATCAGTTCATCACTATAAAGCAATTCAAAACATTGGACAGAGTCATCCTCCACTGCAACCAAGTGGGCAAAAACTATTCATCTCGGTCTCCTTTACCACAAGTCGTAATAGAAGCAGTGGTTACATAATCGTACCATTTTTTTTCTTGTTTTCTTTTTTTTTCATTTTCTTTCAGGCAAGGCATGGATTCTTCTTCTTCTTCCTCGTCAAGATTTTTCTCAGACATGGAAGGGTGGTTCTGTGTCTCAACTTGAGATCGAAGGATGCGACTAGGAGATGCAGGATATTAGCTTCATTTCATCACACCACTGTCCATCAGTTACATCGCCGTCGTCGGGAGGAGGAAATAAAATTATATCACCTTGGTCTTCTTGACCTGCAACGCTCGACAATCTCATCTAACGTCAACCTATAATAAAATGAAACAATTTGTATAAGCACAGCGATATAACCAACATATAACAAAGTTTTGTAAAACAGTGACACATAATATAATGCCCAGTGTCACCTGCAGGTGACACCGCACATTACAAAATTATAATACCACTTTTAGTTTACATTTTCAATAAATACTTGTATGTTAGCTTATATATTAATTTTAACATTTGAAAAGAAAACAATACTTACGGTTTGGGCATTTTATTTTCACTTTTAACACAATAGATCCACAAAAACGCAAGTTGATGCAATTACGCAAAAATAACGTTGTGACATTGACAGTTGACATTTAATTGTGTGTTTAGATATAAAATTGTCAAGTTTTACTCTTTGACATTACTACCATAGTGTTAATTAGAATAATATTTTCATGGTATAAAATAATGATTAAACTTCTGTCACCTGGGTGACACTGGGAATGACGAGTACGATTGTAACACGAATGGGGCGGCCGACCGGGAAGGAAAACGCTCTACAGAATACCAGTGGAAATAGCAGTTTAGTGCTGGTGTTTCGACCGGAGACCCTTTTACTGGAAACGAGGCATTCCACCTTAGCTCACAGGGTGACAACGCATCTTCATTTGTTTCTTAATCGAGGATAGATGTAGATGTCTATGGGCCACAGCATCCACTTAACATCAGGTCACTCTGTGCTCGTTTACCACCCTTATTTCATAACAAATCAATTTGTATCTTCTACAGAATGTACGATGATGGCCAAACATCAACTACGCAGGCGTAGACAAACTAACAATACTACTTTTAAGACGTGCTCCAATTCTCCGGTTTCAATGCCGCAGAAATGGTCGCGTAGTCATCAAAAAGGTGAAGTATTTTCATATATTCCGTATCACTTTGTGTGTCTGTAACTTTAACAATACGCCTTATTCAACTTGGGAAGCGACAGTATCCTAACAGCAGGGTGGGGACCGCAAACTCACAACAAACTCTATAGGTTGTGGGTTCGAATCCGCCATCCAACTACTGTCGAACCACTCCTAATCTGGCATTTTAATCTTACCAGGAGTACAGCACAGGAATATTAGTGTTAATAGAATTGCTAGTATTTATTAATAAAAATTCTTTTTCATAAAAATAATGTGACAGCAAACTTACAGTCCACCTGATGGTAAATTTACTGCAATCCGCAGACACCACCTGCCGTCCATGGTAGGTGGGAACTGTGGTAGCTCAGTGGCTATGCGCTCGCTGTAAAATTTCACAGTACGCGAGCAACCCAGGTTCGATCCCCGCCGGCACCAATGAAATTGTGAATAGCAAATTAAAGTGCTGATTTACCACGTACTCGGCGGTGAAGGAAAAGATCGTGAGGAAACCTGTATGTCTGAGAAATAAAAAAATATTTCGAAGACATGTGAAGTTGGGAAACACGGCGGATATGTCCTTGTCCTAAAACACTGTAAGAAATGAGGGGAGCTCTGTGCCCAGCTGTGGGACGTATATAGGCTATAATTTTGACTTTTCACATGTACACCCGCATCTAACTTCTGTGGAGATATAATATTGCGGTTAGGTGGCAGAAATAGGTAGGAAGCTGGTACCTACACAGCCAGACTTCTAGGTAGATAAGGAAACCTACCACCTAGTGTTTTGTGGTTTATATTATACATACGTGTATTGTATTATATTTGATTAATTAAAAAAACAATTAATTAAGTGTGAGAACATCGTAAAAAAACAATTTTTTTAAATGTAAGCAAACCTTATTAAATAAGGGTTACACCATTATGCCTGTAGGTTATACAATGGCATAACACACTAGCTCCTTACACATGCCAGCTACTAATAATAATAATGCCCTCCAGACCGAATTTTGGTCACGGCGGCCAGTCTCAACGGAGACTTGCCATCTGCGCAGGACAGGATTATAGTGCACGAGTGTATGCACAAACACCGTTTTTTTTAAATTGAATAAAAGTGAAAAACGAGTACACAGTACACCTAATGGTAAGTGGATGTTGTGGCCCATAGACATCTAGATTTATCCTTAATTAAAACTCAAAATGCACATGCATTCTCACCCCTAAGAACTAGGATGGAATAAGTGGTTTCGGATTCTCTACACTCACCATACGAAACAGCAACATTAAGCTGCTATTTTACGCTGCTATTCTGCGAGAGCGTGGTTTTACCCCGGTCAAGCCGACCCATTCGTGCTACAACCATAATAGAGCTGCAGCGTGGCTCTATCACGTTAAAACTACACTTTCTCTTCCCTCACTCTCATAGTGCGACGGGACGGTAATCCGACACGACCGGAAAGAGATCAGGCGCAGGAGCAACGGCTTTACGTGCTTTCTGAGGCACGGGGGTGAAACACCTCCAACTTACTGACTCCGGGCTGTTACTGAGAATTTTTGACAGAAATACCCAATAACTGATTTTGGTCCAACCCGGGATTCGAATCCAGAGCCTCATGATCAGCAACCGCTTTTACGTCCATTTAACCAACGAGGCAGTCATACATCGTATACATAAATCTTTTAAGAGAATAAATGTTCCGATGATTTTTGACACTATTTTTCAATTACGCTTACTATTTACCCTACAAGCTTCCTTAGATTAAAAATCCAACCATCAGCAATGATTAGAATATTTTTCTGTGGGGTTGATAGTATTTATCCTATATTCCACAGGACTGGGCCCACTACAACTAGTGGGTGGTGGTGGCAACGATCAAGTAAGCCCTGCCGCGTGTTCTTCTTCTTCTCTTCTCTTCTATATACTATCCAGCTCCCCTTACAGCACTGAAGAGTTGGCGTAAGTGAAACATAACCATCAACAGTTAAGGATTATGTTGAAATGTCGAACCTAACTTTTCTCTATCTAGCGTTATTCCACGTCTACTTTCATAAACAATAAATAATAAAACTGAACTGTACGTTAATATCTGCATGAATTATTGAAACCTAAATAATAAAATTCGACTTAAAAATGATTGTTGTATTGTATGTTGTTTATGACATCCACGACATTTTCTGCCACCAGGGCGGCCCCTTTGGTATGATGTAAATATTTGACAGGTTTCATAGTGGGGAAGTAAATTTGTTAGAAAAGTGTAGAGATATTAATGTTTCTTTCTGAAATATTATTTTATTTTAATTAGATTAGAAATGGATAAACCAAACTATGATTATTCCTAAACGTAGAGAAATAAAAAAAGGTAAAAATGTGTAAAAAATTAAATGAATACATCACTTAGGCATTATTTTGTGAATGTACATACACTAGAAAACGAAAAAAAATTAATAAAAACGTATCGTACATTAAGTGAGATGATTTATTTGCTTCTTCGGGTTTTGATTTTCTGCTAGAATTATTATAACCACAGACTCTTGTTATTTTAATATGTATTTTATATATTTATATAATTTATTTTTTATATAAATATATAAAATGCGCTTCAACAATACGCAATATTAATGACGTGTACGGACATAGCACTATCAAGGAGGGAATTGCGCTTTATTGGTCTAGTCGCTTTCGTCCGGGAAATTTAGTCCTCACAGAGACGTTGGTAAAATCAACACTGTTAAGGGCAGAGCTCCTTATTCATCTGTGATATATTAGAACTTACACCACTATGGAATTCTAGCTGTGAAACCTAGTACTAACGCCTTTGATTTAAACCATTATTAAGTGAAGTGGACTTTTTTGACGTTCAACTTAAGTTTCGAATTCTATGCTTCAAGTTTGCAGATACAGACGCCATGACTAAGGTTCTCAGACGTCGTTATTTTAAAGGAAGTCCTCTAGTTCAGACCCAAAAATCGATCTTGTTCCCTAATTTGAAATCTTTGATAGAGGACAAGGCAATATCGCGCGTATTCGATATTCCCTTTGCTAGTTGAGGTCAAAGAATTTAAAAAACGAAAAAACAAAAGATAGATGCAATGTTAGAGAGACAAACTACGTTACATTGCGTGTTAGCATTACTTTTTATATTAACAAATGTTGCTTCGGATACCAGAACAGCATTTTATTAAAAACAATATGTTAAAATATCCTTCATTTTCATTCTATGTCCTTCAATCTTATCAAATCCTTAAAAACATGAAACGGGAGCTGGCACCCCTAGCTATATCAGTCTTACACTGCTTTCTGTTACTCCCGTCTGAGTATTCGGCATTAAAAGTCTGACTTAAACGAGATATGCCACCTACTAACATATGCCACCGCGGAACTATGGCTATACCGTTATTTCTCTGCTTTGTCATCATCGCCTCTCACGACACCCACGGGACTTAGGGCGATGACACTTTAAGGGCGCTAACACTCGGTAGTAACCTATAATATGTAATTAATTATGTAATTACGTTTACGTCGTATTTGTTTATTTATTTCGTTAATTTACATTTTTAAAATTATAATAAATTAAAAATACTAACAGAAAAGTTTCATTGTCCCTATACCATACTATGGTAGTGAAAACTTTATAAAAATTATTAGAATGATATTCAAGGCAGCAGTTAAAAACTTATTACTAATATCGCTAATAGTATAAACAGTATGTATTATAAAAAATATTAAAAATATTATAAAAAAAGGTATTATAATTAAAAATGTACAATTTAGAATTTTAGGGATAGATCTTAATCAAGCACTGTAAAATGTGCCGTATTTTTTATTCAAATAACCATAGACTTAGCTTATAATTATTGTAGTTCCACAGATGACAATAGAACTACGGACTTTAAAGACAGAACAATGGCCTTGTAGCTTTAAGTATTGTATTGCACGTCGATGGACCGCCTGTAGATTCACAAATATTTAGTTAAGAAGGAGTGTTATTTAGGATTAAATCACACCAACATAAAAGGATTGATATGGCGCTGCGTACATTTCTATTTCTAGTAACGTCGAAATCTTAATTAACTTTTTAATGACTCTCCTACACTACTCACGAAGTTACCTCGATGAAGTGCTCGTCAAAGTGAATCGCAGTCCCAAGAACGTGACTACACACTCGTGCAACTTTGCGAAGAGCTCAGTCGCCTTGAGTCGCCCGCACCCTTAACATAACCATTAACCCTGTATAGTGAGACTCTTCTTGTAACTTCGGGGCACCTCGCGAAGTCCTTTGACTTTGGCGCAAAAAACCGACAGTGATCGGAAGTCGCCCGAGGCGAAACGAGGTTGCACGAAGCGAATTGAAGTACCTCTCTACTCTATTCTCCTCGTCCAACTTCAATCAACTTCGTGAGTAGTGTAGAGGGGCCATAACACTCATACACACACACACATCTTTCTTGCTACTGGACGCACACATATGCATCCATACACATGTCGTTACACGTAAATGATTTTAGATGCAACAGTGTGCGCGAATGATCTTACAAAAAAAATTGACGTGTTTTTTTTTTAATTTGACGCACGAATGGTTCGGTTCGACCGGCATAGGACCACGCTCTCACAGCGTTAAATAGTGGCTTAATGCTGCTATTTAACGCTGTTTGGTATGATGAGTGTAGACAACCGGAGCTGGAAACGAGGCTTTCTATCTTAGTCCTTAGGGGTGACATCTTATCTGCATTTTGATTCTTAATTGAGGTAAGATGAAGATGTTTGTGGGTCACAGCAACCACTTACTATCAGGTGGACTGTGTGCTCGTTTGTCACCCTTATTCTACTATATAATAATAATTATTATTTCTTTTACAGAACATCATTCTGTCTTGCAATTAATGATTTATGTTCTTTTTCTTTTAAATAAAAGTGATATTTATTTAAACAACAATATTCGTTTTACAGAAACTACATAATTATGTCGACTCAAATAAATCTCTTTATAAAACCTTTGTTCCTCTGTAAAATATTCTGACCTAGTTATAGAACTAAAGCTACTCCTGCAGTGGGTTTAACGCGTCTATTAGATGCCGGGCAGGGAGCTGTGGAAAGCACGTACTGCTGCCGGGCGAGGGCGCCTAAGCAAGGCGCCACCGGCGACGGGACAGCGAAGCTCCAGCACGCAGTTGAGTTGCAACAATTAATTAAAAACTTTGCGCTAGCTGCGAATGTAACTAATAAGCATTGCGAATTGCCCCTTGTAGGTTGTCAGCATATAAACTAAAGTTGAAAAATTAAATATCAAATGTGAATAATAGGCTCTATGTACTGTAATCATAAAGTAAAAATAATTGTTTTTCTAAGCTGCATAGAGCTTAGAATAACAATTATTAAAATTTAATTTAATATCCACGCGCACTTATGTGATCAAATCTTTATAATTTGGGTGTATAAATTAGTCCAGTCAGTGCTCCACGTTTTATTAAATAGATTATTAGTGAATTTTTAGTGACAGTGGAAGCCGGATTAGCAAGTATGTTTGTATTTTTCTATTATTTTATCTTGTTTTTATGATGTTTTTTGATTGACGGCTTTGTTAAGGTTTTATTCCCAGCCTGGTTGATAAAAACTTGGTTAACCATTATTATATTATTATTTTTTTGATAAAAATGTCACGTATCTCAGTTTTGCTGCGTGACGCCTCTAGCTAAGTCAGGTGAAAAAGGACTCGAAGCTTCGCCAGCCAAAGCCCAAGAAGAAGGCAGTAGCGGCTAAACCAACCGTTGAAAGCCTCTTTGGAAGAGATTGCGAATCGGATCCCGATAATACACCACTCCCACCGTCCAAGAAACGAAAATCCTGGGCGAACTGATTAACTCAGAGGTACTTGTTTTAAACTTTTTTTTATTTATTACATACTTTTTATGCCTACTTATGTTTGTATTTAAAATTTTAATTCGACAAACTACATAGCAGTTTATTCAAATGTTATACATATAATTTTTAAAATAATAACTTCAATGTTTATTGGTAAAAGCAGAAAAAATATAATCCATATTATTTAAATAATATATAATGATTCATATAACTTTTCCTATCATTTATATTTTTACAGGACGACGAAGACTTACATCGTGCACCCGTACGTGCAGCTCCGTTCCGTAGCTACTTGTCGAAGCGCATGGGATCCGGTTATACCCTGCAGTCGGATCCTACAAGACGCGGTGACTATACGACTTTATTAAGGTTCGATTTCCAGCCTGGTTGATAAAAACTTGGTTAACCATTATTAAATTAAGTTATTTTTATTTGATAAAATGTCACGTATCTCAGTTTTGCTGTGTTACGTATCTAGCCTGGTTGTTGTTTTATTAGTATATTATTTATTCTATTTAATTTACTATTCATTATGTAGATATATATTGTGTTAATAAAACCGTATATTTACAGGTCGACCAATCCTTTCTATTAGGACGAAGAGGTCGGTGCTGGAGCATCTGAAATACCCGCTCAACCCGAAGTCATGTCAGGTGAAACTTCTCCAGCCAAAACTCAAGAAGAAGGCAGTAGTGGCTAAACCAACCGTTCAAAGCCTCTTTGGAAGCGATTGCGAATCGGATCCCGATGATACACATCACTCCCACCGTCCAAGAAACGAAAGCATATTAATGAATTTAGTGTGAGAACGTCGGACAATAATAATATTTTTTTAAATGCAATCAAAAGTCATTAAATAAGGGTTACACCATTATGCCTGTAGGTTATACAATGGCGTAACACACTAGCTCCTTGCACATGCCAGCTACTAATAATAATAATGCCCTTCAGACCGAATTTCGGTCACGGCGGCCAGTCTCAACAGAGACTAGCCATCTGCGCAAGATTATAGTGCACGAGTGTATGCGCAAACACTGTTTTTTTATTGAATAAGAGTGAAAAACGAGTACACAGTATACCTAATGGTCAATGGATGATGTGGCCCATAGGCATTTAGATTTATCCTTAACTAAGAATCAAAATACAGATGCATTATCACTGCTAAGGACTAGGATGGAATGCTTCGTTTTTTAATAAAAAGGGTCTCCGGTCTCTACACTCACTATACGAAACGCAGCAGAAGCTGAATTAATCTGCTATTTTACACTGGTATTCTGTGAGAGCGTGGTTTTACCCAGGTCGAGCCGACCCATTCGTGCTGCAACTATAATAGAGCTGCGTGGTTCTACCACGTTAACACCACATTCCGTGGTGTTCCGTCACACTCATAGTGCGACGGGACGGTAATCCGACACGACCGGAGAGATATCAATCGCAGGACCAACCGCTTTACGTGCGGGGGTGAAACACCACCAACTTATGACTCCGGGCTGTTACTGAGAATTTTTTGACAGAAAAACACAATAACTGATTTTGGTCCAACCCGGGATTCGAATCCAGAGCCTCATGATCAGCAACCGCTTTTACGTCCATTTAACCAACGAGGCAGTCATACATCGTATACATAAATCTTTTAAGAGAATAAATGTTCCGATGATTTTTGACACTATTTTCAATTACGCTTTTATTTACCCTAAGCTTCCTTAGATTAAAAATCCAACCATCAGCAATGATTAGAATATTTTTCTGTGGGGTTGATAGTATTTATCCGTATATAACTTCCACAGGACTGGGCCCACTACAACTAGTGGGTGGTGGTGGCAACAATCAGAAGTAAGCCGCTGCCACGTGTTCTTCTTGTCTTCTCTTCTCTTCTATATACTATCCAGCTCCCGATACTTACAGCACTGAAGAGTTGGCGTAAGTGAAACCTTAACCATTAACAGTTAAGGATTATGTTGAAATGTCGAATCTAACTTTTTTCTATCTAGTGTTATTCCACGTCTACTTTCTCATAAACAATAAATAATAAAAACTGAACTGTACGTTAATATCTGCATGAATTTTTGAATACTAAATAATAAAAAATCGACTTAAAAATGATTGTTGTATTGTATGTTGTTTTATGAAATCGACATTTTCTGCCACCAGGCGGCCCACTTTGGTATGAGTAAATATTTGACAGGTTTCATAGTGGGGGAAGTAAATTTGTTAGAAAAGTGTAGAGATATTAATGTTTCTTTCTGAAATATTATTTTATTTTAATTAGATTAGAAATGGATAAACCAAACTACGATTATTCCTTAACGTAGAGAAAGTAAAAAAGGTAAAAATGTGTAAAAAATTTAAGTATACATCACGTAGGCATTATTTTGTGAATGTACATACACTAGAAACCGAAAAACTTTTAATAAAAACGTATCGTACATTCAAATAAGTGAGATGATTTATTTGCTTCTTCGGGTTTTGATTTTCTGCTATAATTATTATAACCATAGACTCTTGTGTTATTTTAATATACATTTTATATATTTACATAATTTATATTTTATATAAATATATAAAATGCGCTTCAACAGTACGCACTATTAATGACGTGTACGGACATAGCACTACCAAGGGGGGAATTGCGCTTTATTGGTCCAGTCGCTTTCGTCCGGGAAATTTAGTCCTCACAGAGACGTTGGTAAAATCAACAGAGTCAAGGCCAGAGCCCCTTATTCATCTGTCATATTTTAGAACTTGCCCCAACAGTCTTCCACTTTTTTCAAAGTTGAAATTACTTTTTGATAAGCAAAATTTTTAATTCAATTTCAGTGAAGAACATAGTAAGTTTCATCTATTCTATAACACAAAGAGCCCATAACATGCCAAATTTAAAAGTTTAAGCAGCTAAACTTTAAAATTATTCATATATTTCGATAAATTATTGTTTTTGTATGTTTTTATTTCCTATCCAAAGTGAATATTTACGTGTACACATTAAGAATTAGAGTTATATAAGTCTAGCCACTCAATAGCCTAGGACATAATATTTCTTCACGGAAATCAACATTTAATATCAATGGATCATCATGGAAATGTGATGAAATTGTGTTTAGTTTCTTTCTTTGAACTATACGTTCTTATCTAAAACATACTAATTTTAGCTGATATATTTTAAATGAATCCATACGATACATATATATTTTGTTTAAATTATTATGTAATATTTTTCACCGCCGTGTAGTGGCGGTTAAGAATATCCACTACCCCATATCTTCCCGTGGGTGTCGCAAGAGGCGACTGTCGGAAACAGGCAGTAGATGGGCAGCAGCATCTTCCTGATAACCACAATATTACAAAAAAAAACTGCGGTTGCCAACCCGCTCGCCAAGCGTGGCAACTATGGCAAATATCGCCCCCCATGATGAAAGTTACGAAGAGAAGGCCCCCAGTCCCCTGCGGCCCCGCTATTCCTAGCTACGGTGGTGACTATGGTAACGGCGGGGCAGGGGATGCTTTGAATCTCCGGTGGAGGTTCGGTTACCACCTAAGACGAATCGACCTGGCAACATACAACGCCCGCACCCTGAGGACTGACGAGAAGATCCTGGAGCTGGAAGAAGAGATAGACAAGTTACGCTGGCATATTATAGGAGTATCCCAGGTCCGAAGAGAGGGGGAGGATATGGTAATCCTCGAATCCGGCAACTTGTTCTTTCACCGGGTGGGCGACTAACCGTCCCAAGGAGGTTTCGGATTTATCGTCCACAAGTCTCTCGTTGACAACGTTGTAAAGATTCCGAGTGTGTCGACGAGGGTTGCGTATCTTATAGTCAGAATCACCAAACGGTATTCGTTGAAGGTCATACAGATTTACGCACCAACCTCGGCACATCCCGATGAGGAGGCGGAGGAAATGTATGAGAATATCTCTAGAGCCATGCATTCCTCCAAAACCTACTATACGGTGTTAATGGGAGACTTCAACGCAAAACTAGGCACAAAGAGAGCGGTGAGCTGAAAGTAAAATTCGGAATAGGGCAACGGAAAACAAGGGGCCAGCAGCTGGCCGACTTTATGAAGAAAGAGGGACTCTTTATGATGAACTCTTTCTTCAAAAAGCGGCCCCACAGAAAGTGGACCTGGTCCAGCCCCGACGGTTCGACAAAAAATGAGATTGACATCATTATCACGACCAGATGACAACTGTCTCGTCTAATGAAGTCAACGCTCTGTCCCCCACGTGCTCTAGTCCAAAGTCCCGAAACCTTTCAGCTCGAGTTACAAACAGTTTTCAGTGCCTAGGAACTGCAATGATGGACGATATGAATGACAAGCTCGTTGAAACTGTCCATGCGGTCGGAGCTAAGTTCTGCAAGATCCGCCGTGGAAGGACCCAAAAACTCTCCGATCACACTCTTAATCTCTTAGCTATTAGACGGGAAATGAGGCTGCAGTCTTCAACAGATTTGACAGCATACAGGCAACTGAACAGACAGATCTCAAAATGTATGCGGCAGGACTTACGCAACTTCAATACAGGTTGTATTGAAGACGCGATAGAGCGGAACCAAGGTCTTTACCAGAGATCTGTCTGCCAGAAAGAGCCAATTGTCAAAGTCGAAGACCGAGTGTGGCAGCATCGTTTCTGGGACACCGAGATTTTGAGTGAAATTGAGAGGTTCTATGGGCAGCTGAATACATAATCGTTGGAGCCACACGCAAGTGTGAGTAACGATCCAAGAGCAAGTCTTATTCGACACTATTCCGATGATATCCCGGACGTCAGTCTGAGCGAGATCAGAATGGCTCTCCAGAATCTTAAAAATGGCAAGGCCCCAGGCGAGGATGAATTACAGCGGAGCTTCTGAAAGCGGGTGGAAAACCGATACTTAAAGTCCTTCAGAATTGCGGCAACGCTCTCTTGAAGAACTACAGACTGATTTCCCTTCTGAGTCGCGTCTACGTGCTGAGTCATTAGATCGTCTCGCGCAGACTCGTGACTTCCAGCCTCCCGAATAAGCTGGTTTCTGAAGAGGCTTTAGTACCATAGACCACATACACACCCTTCGGCAAATTGTACAGAAGACAGAAGAGTACAATCTGCTACTTTGCTTTGCGTATGTGGACTATGAGAAAGCCTTTGACTCCGTCGAAATTTGGGCGGTGCTACAGTCCTTTCATCGGTGCCAAGTTGACTGTCGGTATATCGAAGTGCTGAAGTGTTTGTACAGCAGGGCTACGATGGCTATCCGAGTACAAAATCAGAGTACGAAACCTATCCAACTGCAGAGAGGCGTAAGACAGGGTGACGTTATATCCCCGAAACTCTTCACCGCTGCATTGGAAGACGTTTTCAAGCTACTGGAATGGAAAGGATACGGTATTAACATCAATGGCGAGTAAATCACTCAACTTCGATTTGCCGACGATATGGTCCTTATGGCAGAATCGTTGGAGGACCTAAGCACTATGCTCAATGACCTCAGTAGTGTCTTCCAACGGATAGGTCTCAAGATGAACATAGACATAACAAAGATCATGTTTAATGCCCATGTCACACCTATGCCGGTAGTTGTTGGGACCACTAAGCTCGAAGTTGTTGACGAGTATCATCCAACTTCGACCGAGAGATCAATCAACGGATTCAACTCGGTTGTGCAAAGTTCGGGAAATTGCGACACATCTTCTCGTCAGGTATACCTCAACACTTGAAAACGAGATTGTACAACCAGTGCGTGTTGCCAGTGATGACCTATGGAACTGAGACGTGGTCCTTCACTGCTGGCCGTATGAGGACGCTCAAGGTCGCTCAGCGAGCTATGGAGAGGCTATGCTGGGTTTCCTGCGTGAAAAATTTACAAATGAGGATATCCGCAGTAGAACCAGAATAACCGACGCCCAATGGATTAGTAAGCTGAAGTGGCAATGGTGTATAGATCGAACCGATAACCGATTTGGAAAAAAGGTTCTCGAGTGGCAGCCTCGTACCGGAAGGCGAAGTGTAGGGCGACCCCCCACTAGATGGAGTGACAAACTGGTAAGACATGCAGGAAGTCGATGGATGCAGGTGGCTCAGGACCGTGCTTTGTAGCATTCCTTTGGGGAGGCCTATGTTCAGCAGTGGACTTGTGAAGGGCTGTAATGATAATTTTACATAAAACGCTCCACTAAAAAGTGGTGTAAACGTTGTGCCAGGTGGATCTGCCCTGATCACCAGGCTGTCCAATGCCTCGAATGTGAGGAAGAAGTTAAATAGTAAAAATTAAAAAGTATTATTACTATTAAAAATGTAAAATTTAGGCTTTTAGGGATAGATCTAAATAAGCACTGTAAAATGTGCCGTATTTATTATTTAAAATAACCTTTGACTTAGCTTATAATTATTGTAGTTCCACAGATGACAATAGAAATACGGACTTAAAGACAGGAAATTGGCCTTGTACCTGTAAGTATTGTATTGCACATCGATGAACCGCCTGTAGATTCACAAATATTTAGTTAAGAAGGAGTATTATTTAGAATTATCTCACACCAACATAAAAGACAAATATGGCGCTGCGTACATTTCTATTTCTAGTAACGCCGAAATCTTGCTCAACTTTTTAATGACTCTTCTACACTACTCACGAAGTTACTTCGATGAAGTGCTCGTCAAAGTCAAGTCGCAGTCCCAGAACGTGACTACACACATGCAACTTTGCGAAGAGCTCAGACGCCTTGAGTCGCCCGCACCCTTAACATGAATAACGTTCAAGAGGCAGCTGCTCTAGGTACATAATTGTGTGAACAGTACGACGTCAATGCATTAACCATAGACAAATAAATATTTAGCAAGCTACATATTTAATATATTTATATAATATTTAATATATAACTGGCGTACGCCGAGTTGTGTATAGTGAGAAGTTTCATGTAACTTCAAGAACTTTCAAGATTAACTCAGAGGTACTTGTTTTAAACTTTTTTATTTATTACATACTTTCTTTATGCCTACTTATGATTGTTATTTAAATTTTAATTCGTTAAACTACATAGCAGTTTATTCATTGTTATATATTTTTCAAAATAATAACTTCAATGTTTATTGGTAAAAGCAGAAAGAATATAATACATATGATACTATTTAAATAATATATAATGATTCATCTAACTTTTCCTATCATTTATATTTTAACAGGACGACGAAGACTTACATCGTACACCCGTACGTGCAGCTCCGTTCATGCTTCTACTTGTCGCGTGGGGATCGGTTATACCTGCAGTCGGATACTACAAGACGCGGTAGCTTCTACGTCGAGCTACAGTGTATAACACCAAAATCGAGCCCCTGGAAAGAAGCGATGAAGCGGGCCTTCGTCATTGCTCTGCTACTACTCTCGGCTCAGGGATCTGGAAACCGTCACGCAATTACTTGCGACTGTGGATTAACAAGTATGTATGTATTTCTCAAGTTTTGCTATTATTTTATCTGGTTTTTATGATGTTTTCGATCAACGACTTTATTTTGGATCGATTTCCAGCCTGGTTGTAAAAAACTTGGTTAACCAAAGTTAAAAATAAGTTATTTTGTTTTTGGTAAAATGTCACGTATCTCAGTTTTGATGTGATACGTGACACTGCAAAATTGAGATAGCCTTTTGTTGATTTATTAATATATTATTTATTCTATTTAATTTACTATTCATTATGTAAGTATATATCGTGTTAATAAAACCGTATATTTACAGGTCGACCAATCCTTTCTATTAGGACGAAGAGGTTGGTGCTGGAGCATCTGAAATACCCGCTCAACCCGAAGTCATGTCAGGTGAAACTTCGCCAGCCAAAACTCAAAAAGAACGCAGTAGCGGCTAAACCAACAATTCAAAGCCTCTTTGGAAGCGATTGCGAATCGGATCCCGATGATACACATCACTCCTACCGTCCAAGAAACGAAAGCAAATTAATGAATTTAGTGTGAGAACGTCGGACAATAATAATATTTTTTAAATGCAATCAAAAGTTATTAAATAAGGGTTACACCATTATGCCTGTAGGTTATACAATGGCATAACACACTAATATACACATGCCAGCTACTAATAATAATAATGCTCTCAGACAGAATTTCGTTCACGGCAAATCTCAACAGAGACTAGCCATCTATGGGATTATAGTGCGATGTATGCGCAAACACTGTTTTTATTGAATAAGAGTGAAAAACGAGTGTAGTGGCGGTAAGAATACCACTACCCCATATCTTCCCGTAGGTGTCAAACGTAGGAAACTGATACGAAGATGGGCAGCAGCATCTTTCTGATAACAGCCAAAAACAATAAAAACTGCGGTTGCCAGCCACTCGCCAAGCGTGGCAACTATGTAGCAACCCCATGAGCGACGACACAAAGGCTTGTTTCCCCAGTCCCCGGCGGCCCCGCTATTCCTGACTACGGTGGCGACCGTAACGGCAGGGCAGTGGGTGCTGAAGTCTCCGGTGGAGTTCGGTTTGCCACCGACGACTCGACCACCAGCAACATATAACGCACGCACCCTGAGGACTGACGAAGATCCTGGAGCTGGAAGAAGAGATAGATAAGTTACGCTGGAATATAATAGGACTATCCGAGGTCCGAAGAGGAGGACGTACAATCCTCGAATCCGGCAACTTATTCTATCACCGGGAGACATCTGTCCCGCAAACATTATTCGCTGAAGGTCGCCAGGGTTGCACCAACCACGGCATACCCTGATGAGGAGGTGGAGAAATGTATGAGGATATCTCTAAAGCCATTCCTCCAAACCCACTATACGGTGTTAATGGAGACTTCAGCAAACTAGGCACAAGAGAGAGCGGTGAGCTGATGTAGGGAAATTTGGAATAGGGCAACGGAACCCAAGGGGCCAGCAGCTGGCCTTTATGGAGAAAGAGGGACTCTTTATGATGAACTCTTTCTTCCAGAAGCGGCCCCACAGAAAGTGGACCTGGTCGAGCCCCGACGGTTCGACAAAAATGAGATTGACTTCATTATGACGACCAGACGACAACTGTTCAGTGATGTCTCAGTGATCGCGGTGAAAACTGGCAGCGATCACCGAATGGTGAGAGGCACTGAACCTAAACGTTAAGTTGGAAGGTCGTCTAATGAAGTCAACGCTCCGCCTCGTGCTCTAATCCAAAGTCGAAACTTTCAGCTCGAGTTACAAAATCGTTTTCAGTGCCTAGAATTTTGCAATAAGTAGACGATATGAATGACAAGCTGTGGAAACTGTCCATGCAGTCGGACTAAGTTCTGCAAGACCGTCGCAGAAGAACACAAAAACTCTCCGATCACTCTTAATCTTATGGTTGTTAGACGGAGATGAAGCTGCAGTCTTCAACAGATTTGACATACAGGCAACTGAACAGACAGATCTCAAATGCATGCGGCGGGACGCGCAACTAATACAGCTCATATTGAAGAAGCGATCAGCGAAACCAGGGCTCAAAAGTCTGCCAGAGATCTGTCTGCCAAAAGAGCCAATTGTCAAAGTTGAGACCGATGTAGCAGCATCGTTTCTGGGACACAAGTTTAGGTAGTGAGAGGTTCTATGGGCAGCTGTATACATAATCGTTGGAGCCACACGCAAGTGTGAGTAACGATCCAAGAACAAGTCTTATTCGACACTATTCCGATGATATCCCGGACGTCAGTCTGAGCGAGATCAGAATGGCTCTCCAGAACCTTAAAAACGGCAAGGCCCCAGACGAGGATGGAATTACAGCGGAGAAACTTCGAAGAAATTGCCGGTACTTAAAGTCCTTCAGAAAGGCGACAACGCTCTCTTGAAGAACTACAGACCGATTTCTCTTTTGGGTCGCGTCTACGTGCTGTTTTCGAGAGTCATTACGAATCATCTCGCACGCAGACTCGACGACTTCCATCCTCCCGAACAAGCCGGTTTCCGAAGAGGCTTTAGTACTATAGACCACATACACACCCTTCGGCAAATTGTACAGAAGACCGAAGAGTACAATTTGCTACTTTGCGTTGCGTATGTGGACTATGAGAAAGCCTTTGATTCCGTCGAAATTTGGGCGGTGCTACAGTCCTTTCATCGGTGCCAAGTGTGCTGTCGGTATAACGAAGTGCTGAAGTGTTTGTACAGCAGGGCTACGATGGCTATCCGAGTACATAATTAGTACGAAACCTATCCAACTGCAGAGAGGTGTAAGACAGTGACGTTATATCCCCGAAACTCTTCACCGCTGCATTGGAAGACGTTTTCAAGCTACTGGACTGGAAAGCATATGGTATTAACATCAATGGCGAGTACATCACTCACCTTCGATTTGCCGACTATATAGTGCTTATGGCAGAATCGCTGGAGGACCTAAGCACTAGGCTCAATGACCTCAATAGTGTCTCCCAACGGATAGGTTTTAAGATGAACATGGACAAAACAAAGATCATGTTTAATGTCTATGTCACACCTATGCCGGTAGTTGTTGGGACCACTAAGCTTGAAGTTATTGACGAGTATGTTTACCTGGGACAAATAGTCCGACTAGGTAAATCCAACTTCGACCGAGAGGTCAATCAACGTATTCAACTCGGTTGGGCAGCGTTCGGGAAATTGTGACACTTCTTCTCGTCAGGTATACCTCAACACTTGAAAACGAGATTGTACAACCAGTGCATGTTGCCAGTGATGACCTATGGAACTGAGACATGGTCCTTCACTGCTGGTCGTATGAGGACGCTCAAGGTCGCTCAGCAAGCTATGGAGAGGGTTATGCTTGGAGTTTCTCTGCGTGAAAAATTTAGAAATGATATATACCATACTATGGTAGTGAAAACTTTATAAAAATTATTAGAATGATATTCAAGGCAGCAGTTAAAATTTATTACTAATATTGCTAATAGTATAAGTTAGTATATATTATAAAAAATATTAAAAAAATAAATTTTAGTTAAATTATTATAAAAAGTATTATAATTATTAAAAATGTAAAATTTAGGCTTTTAGGGATAGATCTAAATCAAGCACTGTAAAATTCTGTAACTGTAAAAGCACTGTAAAATCTAAATCAAGCACTGTAAAATTTATTATTCAAATAACCTTTGACTTAGCTTATAATTATTGTAGTTCCACAGATGACAATAGAACTACAGACTTTAAAGACAAAGCAAAGGCCTTGTAACTTTAAGTATTGTATTGCACGTCGATGGACCACCTGTTGATTCACAAATATTTAGTTAAGAAGGTATTATTTAGAATTCTCACACCGACATAAGGGTTGATATGGCGCTGCGTACATTTCTATTTCTAACGCCGAAATCTTGCTCAACTTTTTAATGACTCTTCTACACCTCACGAAGTTACCTCAATGAAGTGATCGTCAAAGTAAATCGCAGTCCAAGAACGTGACTACACACTCGTGAAACTTTGCGAAGCTCACTCGTTGTGTGAACAGTACGACGTCAATGCGTTAACCATAGACAAATAAATATGTAGCAAGCTATATTTAATATATTATATAATATTTAATATATAACTGGCGTACGCCGAGTTGTGTATAGTGAGACGCTTCATGTAACTTCGGGGCACCTCGCGAAGTCCTTTGACTCAGGCGCAAAACCGACAGCGTTCAGGTCGCCCGAGGCGAAACGAGGTTGTAAGAAGCGAATAGAAGTACCTCTCTACACTACTCCTCGTCCAACTTCAATCAACTTCGCGAGTAGTGTTGAGTGGCCATAACACCCATAAACACACACACATCTTTCTTGCTACTGGACGCACACATATGCATTCATACCCATGTCGTTACACGTAAATTATTTAAGATTTAACAGTGTACGCGAATGTTCTTACAAAAAAATTGACGTGTTTTTTTTATTTGCCGTGGTAGAGCCGTGGCTGCAGCATGAATGTTTCGGTTCGACCGGCATAGGACCACGCTCTCACAGCCTTAAATAGCGGCTTAATGCTGCTGTGTTTGGCATGATGAGTGTAGAGAACCGGAGCTGGAAACGAGGCCTGCTATCTTAGTCCTTAGGGGTGACATCGTATCTGCATTTTAATTCTTAATTGAGGTAAGATGTAGGTGACTGTGGGTCACAGCAACCACTTACCATCAGGTGGACTGTGTGCTCGTTTGTTACCCTTATTCTACTGTATAATAATTATTATTATTTCTCTTACAGAATATCATTCTCTCTTGCAATTAATGATTTATGTTTTCTTTCTTTTATACAAAAGTAATATTTATTTAAAGAACAATATTCGTTTTACAGAAACTACGTAATTATGTCGACTTAAATATAATCTCTTTTATAAACCTTTCTTCCTTGTAAAAATATCTTCTGAACCTAATTATATAACTAAAGCTACTACTCCTGCAGTGGGTCTAACGTCTATTATTAGATGCCGGGCAGAGTGTGTGGAAGGCAGTTACTGCTGCCGGGCGAGGGTGCTTGTGGAAGGCTCTGACTGCGCTGCTGCCGGGCGAGGCGCCTCAAACAAACACCACTGGCGACAGGACAGCGAAGCTCCAGCATACCAAACGCAGATGAGTTGCAACAATTTTTCAAAACTTGCTAGATGTGATTGTAACAAATAAGTTTTTCAATGAATGCAATTTCATATTGTGATTATTTTGCAGGTTATTTGCGTTGCGTATTGCCCTTGGAGTGGGCAGCATATATATTAGGTCCTTACATATGAAATTAAGATGAAGGTGCAAAGAGAAGTACAAATGTAGACTGAGAGAAAATATAAGTGGTATGGATGAATTGTGTATGAATGATTTAGACTTGGAGGTATAATATCAAGAAAGGTTTGGTGGATGCAGCTACAAAATATGTAGTGTAAGTAATACAACGAATGAAAGAAAAATAACACTTTATGGTGGGATGATGAGGTACGGATGAGTAGAAGCAAGAAGAAGCATGGCTAGATTTACTAGCAACCAGGTTAGTTATTCTAGCGGTATGAATGATGATATTGAAAGAAAAAAGGCAGTTTTAGACATCTAAATAAGAAATAAAAAGTAGTTGAAAGGAAAAAGCAAGAAAGAACGGAGAAGAATGATGGAAGAATATCGGATAACTTCCAGGCAAATATTAAAATGTTCTGGAAACTCGTAACAACAACTGCCAGGGACATTCAAAACATCTAGAATGGATGCTATACGAGACCAGAATGGCTGTATTCTGAATGACGAAGTGTCGAGTTTAAGGAGATAGAAGGAATACTTTGAAAGCGTGTTTATGAGTGATGAGACGTTTGAATTAAATGAAATAGAAATTCTAAAAGAAGAGGAAAAGATAAGAATAAGTATAGATGAAATAATGAAAGCAATGAAAAGTATGAAAGCAGGTAAGGTAGCCGGATATGATAAGTATCACTCGAAATGCTAAGGGCTGGAGAGGAAGTGGTGGCAGACCTGCTGTACACTGTTTAATTTGTGTTGGGAATTTAAGCGGGTACCGGGAGACTGGTGCAAAGCCGTGATAGTCCCTATATAAAGGAAAAGGATCGCAGCAGGACTGTAAAAACTACCGTGGTATCAGTCTTCTTAGCATTGTGGGAAAACTGTATGCTAAGGTACTAATTGAAAGAGTTATGAAAGATACTGATGGAAAAATTTGGGATGTGCAAGCGGGATTTAGAAATTGAATGGGATGTACGGATCAGGTTTTCCATGCGCATGATCATGGAAGTTTTTGGCCAAACAAAAGGTTTTTATGCGTTCGTGGACTTGAAAAGCTTATGATAAGTGGACAGGTTGTATTATGACACTGAACTCATTTGGGTTGAGTGCTGGGTTGATACAGGCATGAAGTCTCTGTATAGGGACTCCAGTGCTTGTGTTAGGATCAACAGGGCCTACTCGGACTGGTTTGGTATCCATAAAGGGTTGACAGGGCTGTGTGGCTTCCCGTGGCTGTTCAACCTATTTATGGACAGTTGTTTGGAAAATCTGAAAGTTGAAGAATGCGGGATAAGAATGGGTGAGTTAACCGTCAAATGCCTTTTGTACGCCGATGATCAAGTCATACTCGCGTCGTCGGCGGCAAAGTTCAAAATGATGGTTACATTAATAATTTAAAAGAAAGGGAATGAAAGTGAACAAGTAAGCAAAGTTATGGTCTTTGAAGAGAAGAAAGTAAAACAATATATGAAATAAGAATAGAAGAAATTAGTTGAGCAAGTAAATGAGTTGGTATTTGGGATGTATATTTAGTAGGGATGTTAGTATGATAGGATATAGAACGACGAGTGAACGCAGAAAATAAGTAAATGGGGCTCTACACTCTGTTGTGGAAAGTCAGAAATGTGTCAAAAAAGGCACATTGTAAAATTCACAATGCTTATTAGTCCCTACTTTAGTATAGTAGTGAAAGTTGGGTGTGGCAGAAGAAGCACAGTAGAATAAATGCTGTAGAAATGCGGTCATTAAGGGTATGTTAGGGCTGAATCTGAATGACAGAGTAGAAGTGTGTGATAAGAGAAGAATATGGTTTGCAAAGATGATGTTGTGACCGGATTAAGAAACCCTATATCATTTTGACATTATGCGACAAACGAGCTTTGAGACATTTGATGGAAAATACGTTCCGCAGTCAATGGTAGCTTTTTTATATAGAGTAAAGGGAGACAAACGACACACTGTCACCTGATGGTAAAGTGGATGTCGTGAGCCAAAAACATCTACATCTATCTTTGATTAATAAGATTTAGCTGTAATGTAGGAAGGTGTTCAATAGAAAGAGAGACGTGTTATTGGTAAGACTTTAATTATACAGCTACTTATTAATTACAATTGACATTAATATATATATTATACAAGTCGTGTGGGCTGCTCTATATCACGCAGCAAGCAGATGCGTTGTCAACCCTGAGGACCCACATGAAATGTCTCGTTCCATTATGACGAGTCGGTGGCCTTTTTGTTGCTGCTCCATATATTTTTTAAATATTTTGTTATTTTTGTCTTTTTTGACGTCGGCTACATTAATGAACAGTTCATTAAAAGAAAGGGGAATGAAAGTGAACGCAAGTAAGACGAAAGTTATGGTTTTTGAAAGAGAAGAAAGTAAAACAATATGTGAAATAAGAATAGAGGAATTGGTCGAGCAAGTAGATGGTTTGTGTATTTGGGATGTGTATTTAGCAGGGATGGTAAAATAATAGGATATAGAACGACAGTGAACGCGGAAATAGAATAAATGGGCTCTACTATGACTATTGTGGAAAGTCAGAATGTGTCCAAAAAGGTATGGCAATTCACAATGCTGTGTTAGTCCTACTTTAATGTGGTAGTGAAAGTTGGGTGTGGCGGAAGAAGCACGAGAGTAGAATAAATGCTGTAGAAATGCGGTCATTAAGAAGTATGTTAGGGCTGAATTTAAATGACACAGTGAAATTGTGTGATAAGAGAAGAGTGTGGTTTGCAAGATGATGGTGTGACCAGGATTAAGAAAGGAATGCTTCGGTGGTTTAGTCATGTAGAAAGAATGAATGAGGAAAGAGTGATAAAGCAAATTTATGTGGCAGAGGTGAACGGCAGAGTCGGGAAGGGACGCCCTAGACGAAGGTTTATCGACCAAATTGGCGATATACTGAAAATGCGCCAAATTAAGAGTACCCTTAACCGACGAGCGTGTATGCGTAGGTATATGGATGTGGAGGAGGCGAGAGAGGTGTGTCAGGATCGTGCCAAATGGAAGTCCATAATCTTTGCCTACCCCTCTGGGTGATAGGCGTGAGTGTTTATGTTTTTTTTAATATGTTATATGAAATTAGCGTTTTGTACGGGAGGAATGTAAAGTCAATTTTTTTTTATAAAATATATTTAATTAATCAAAGTATGCACCGTTGTTATCTATGTACTTTTGCCATCTCATATGTAGTTCATTGATCCCTTTACTAAAAAAACCATGGGGCGAGAATCAATAAACTCTTTGAAGGTAGTTTGGACTGCCGCATCGGAGTTGAATTTTTTCCTTGTAAGTTGTCCAAATTCCGGAAAAATGGTAATCTGTTGGAGCAAGGTCCGGGGAGTACGGTGGATGTCGCAGACATTCCAATTGTAGCTCATCTAACTTAGTGGTTGTTTGTTGTGCAGCGTGTGGTCTTGCGTTGTCGTGAAGCAGCAGTGGCCTAGAGCGATTGACCAATCTCGGTTGTTTAGCAGCTAGTTCTTCCTTCATGGTTTGCAGTTGCTGACAAAAGATATCTGCCGTAATTGTTTGGCCAGATTTTAGAAAGCTGTAGTGAACGACACCGGCGCTAGTCCACCAAACACTCACAAGTAACTTTTTCTGAGTCAATTTTCGTTTAGGGCAGGATTTGGCTGGGTCTCTAGGGTTCAGCCAATGCGACGAGCACTTCCGATTATCGTACAGTATCCACTTTTCATCACAAGTAATGATTCGATTTAAAATCCCTTCATTATTGTGTCGGTTGAGCAAAGTAACACAGCAGTCGACGCGTGTTTGCAAGTTCGATTCACCCAATTCATGAGGTACCCATCGTTCAAGTTTTTACTCCCGATTTGCTTCAAGTGGATTAATTCAGTTTTATCACTTACCCCGAAGCCTGCAGCTATCTCTGAAGTGCTTTGTGATGAATCCGCTTCCACAATAGCTTTTAATTCTTCATTTTCCACTTTGGTCTCCGGCCGTCCACGGGGTTGGTTCTGAAGGTCGAAATTTCCAGAACGAAAACGTTGAAACCAAAACGTACCGTGCTTTCTTTTGACACCAGCGCCGTACACATCATTAATCCTTCGAGCTGTTTCTGCAGCACTGGTGCCACAGTAGAACTCGTACTCGTAAATATACCGATATTTCATGTTTTCCATTGTGCGGTAATAAGCGACAAAGAATAAAATAATGAGGAAAAAACAAATGAATGACTGTTTTCAAAACTCAAATGTACCACCTAAATGAATTTATAAATTTGAATTTGGAATTCTTAACCAAAGAGGAGATATTTCAGATCGAAGTGGTCAGTACGACAAAACGCTAATTTCTTATGTAAGGACCTAATACTAAAGTTGAAAAATTAAATATCAAATGTGAACAATAGGCTTTATGTACTGTAATCATAAAGTCTATGCAGCCTAGAATAACAATTATTAAAATTTAATTTAATTCCACGCGCGCATATGTGATCAAGTATTTATAATTTGGGTGTATAAATTAGTCCAGTCAGTGCTTCACGTTTTATTGTATTACTTTCAATCTCGTAGTGACAAGTGTGAATAGATTATTAGTGAATTTTTAGTGACAGTGGAAGCCGGATTAGCAAGTAAGTATGTATTTTTACAATTTTTTATTAGTATTTTTTTATGATGTTTTTTGATTGACGACTTTGTTAAAGTTCGATTCCCAGCCTGGTTGATAAAAACTTGGTTATCCATTATTATATTAACTTATTATTTTTTTTGATAAAAATGTCACGTATCTCAGTTTTGCTGCGTTACGCCTCTAGCTAAGTCAGGTGAGAAAGGACTCGAAGCTTCGCCAGCCAAAACCCAAGCAGAAGGCAGTAGCGACTAAACCAACCGTTCAAAGCCTCTTTGGAGGCGATTGCGAATCAAATCCCGATGATACACCACTCCCACTGTCCAAGAAACGAAAATCCTGGGCGCACTGATTAACTCAGAGGTACTTGTTTTAAACTTTTTTTTATTTATTACATACTTTCTTTATGCCTACTTATGTTTGTTTTTTAAATTTTAATTCGTCAAACTACATAGCAGTTTATTTATATGTTATATATTTTTCAAAATAATATCTTCAATGTTTATTGGTAAAAGCAGAAAAAATATAATCCATATGATACTATTTAAATAATATATAACGATGCATCTAACTTTTCCTATCATTTATATTTTTACAGGATGACGAAGACTTACATCGTGCACCCGCACGTGCAGGTGCGTTCCGTAGCTACTTGTCGTGGCGCATGGGGATCCGGTTATACCCTGCAGTCGGATCCTACAAGACGCGGTAGCTTCTACGTCGAGCTACCGGTTTATAACACTAAGCAAATCGAGCCCCTAAAAAGGAGCGATGGAAACGGGCCTTGGTCACGTTCCGCTCTGCTACTACTGAGGGCTCGAGGATCTGGAAAGCCGTCACACAATTATTTGCGGCTGTGGATTAGCAAGTATGTATGTATTTCTCCAATTTTTGTAACTGTTATTTTATCTGGTTTTTATGATGTTTTTCGATTAACGACTTTGTATAGGTTCGATTCCCAACCTGGTTGATAAAAACTTCGTTAACCATTATTATATAAAGTTTTTTTTTATAAAATATCACGTATCTCAGTTTTGCTGTGTTACGTCTCTAGCCATTTGTTGGTTTATTAATATATTAATTATTCTATTTAATTTACTATTCATTATGTAGGTATATATCGTGTTAATAAAACCGTATATTTACAGGTCGACCAATCCGGACGAAGAGGTCGGTGTGGAGCAGGAAAGACCCGGTCCTCACATCGACTAAGAAGAGCGAGTCAATTCAGGTGATACCGCCAGCCAAAACCCAAGAAGAAGGCAGTAGCGGCTAAACCAACCGTTCAAAGCCTCTTTGGAAGCGATTGCGAATCGGATGCCGATGATACATCACTCCCACCGTCCAAGAAACGAAAATCCTGGGCACACTGATTAACTCAGGGTACTTGTTTTAAACTTTTTATTTATTTATTACATAGTTTCTTTATGCCTACTTATGTTTATTTTTTTAAATTTTAATTCGTCAAAATACATAGCAGTTTATTTATGTGATATTATTTAAATAATATATAATCATTCATCTAACTTTTCCTATCATTTATATTTTTACAGGACGATGAAGACTTACATCGTGCACCCTTACGTACAGCTCCGTTCCGTAGCTATTTATCGCGGCGCATGGGTTTCGTTCATACCCTGCAGTCGGATCCTACAAGGCGCGGTGGCTGCTACGTCGAGCTACGGGTGTATAACACCAAGTAAAATCGAGTACCTGGAAAAGGAGCGATGGAAACTGGCCTTGGCCACGTTACGCTACTACTGAGTGCTGGAGGATCTGGAAAGCCGTCACGCTATTTGCGGCTGCCTAGGAAGAATACGAACGTGTTCAACCCGTTTTGTATCCATCTAACATTAAGGTTTTTTAAATTGTTTGGTGTTTTAATAAAAATAAAAAGTGTTGTAGCCTATATTCATACTGTGACGGCTCATTATTATTATTATTAATAAATAATAATTAAATTCAATATAAAGTCATTTAATAATATTATAGACATAATATTTTGAACAATTAAAATGCATTAATAAGCATGAAGTTCAAATACAGATTTCTTAAGAAATTTAGATAAGATAGAAAAGCGAAAATTATATTATCCGATTCCATATGCATATAGATCGAAAATGGAAGAAAAGTTAAATGAAAGTGAACAAAGCTGGCTTAACGTGCACGTAGCCTGAATATATTAAAGTTATGAGCAAGGTATTTGTTTGTTATAAGATAAAAGAATGTGAATAATAAATAATGACAAATTGTAAATATAGATTGTAAGATAATTTTGTAATAATATTTATTAAATAATTATGGGGAATTGGGTGAGGGTGAATAGCTCAATCACATTTATTCTGTGTGTGAGTTGTCAATTTATCTCAACAAATATTCAACTGATCTGTATGCGGTGATATTATTGAAATAATGTTTCAAAGATTTAAAGATAAATTAATAAAAAGAGAAGTCAACAATTGACTGAGAACTATATTAACAACATTATATACTATAACTTGAACAAGTTAATAATTATGATCTTATAACATTTAGATAGATGTGGTTGAAGGGGTGATGGTGGCGGCCATTCCCTGGGGTAGGGGAAATTGATAACATATTATACTGTATTGTAACAGATTGAAAGAGGGAAGAACAGATGAATAAACGATTATTTGAATGTAGTGTATATGCTCTCAAAATTGTAAAATTTTATATTTACGACTCCACTTCTTTTTTTCTCTGTAGCAACAAGTAGTTAAATAATTTGCTCCGAAATAATTTCGTAAAAATAAATATTGTAATTGATAATTCCACCTCAAATTTAAGTTATAGTTGTTAATTATGAACAAATTGTATTGTGTAATAAATAAAATTATAATATCTAAATAAATAAATTTTTAGTGTCTCAACTTAAAATGACAGCAGGTAACGAACATCGTTTAAAAGTTACCGTAATTCTTGTTATCCCTTTTAATATTTACGATATACCTCTTAAGTTTTGTTGTTGTTTCCAGATTTCATTTTGAATTGTTTTTTTGATAATTTAATTTGAGATCTGTAATTAGAGTCTTACAATTAGATATTTGCTTACTCTGCTTCCTTGATTTTCCATCTTTGTTTTCTTTTCTATTTAAAATACATAGTATAATGAATAGTCGCAACGCCAAGACGCGCCAGATGGAGAACCAACTTCATCATGCGCTCCAAGAACTCAAGGCGTCCAGGCAGTGTGAGCTGTTACTAAAGAAAGGGATGACAATGAAATAATAAGTATAATTTCAAAAATACACAGTTGAAAAGTGATATGGTAAAGTTACAAAGAGACTATACAGATATTTTAAAGGAAAGGGATGAGCTCCAGGGGACAGTCGATGAGTTTGACCGATGCAGCAAAGAATATGAGGAAGCCCTCAGATTAATTGCTGCATTGAAGTTACAGTTAATTGAAGCTAATGAGCAGATTTCACAATTTAAACAATACATTGATAACTTGCAAGCATTTAAAATTCAGACTCTGTCCAATGAGCTCGTAGAATGTAAATCTCATAAAACGTTGCAACCCTCCACATCAATAGATTTGACTGATGTTTCTGCCACATCAAGAACAGCAGAAAGGATTACAAGCAGCAGAAGGTAATTAAGAAAATGTATAATAATCTATAAATATATTGGGAAAGTGCAAAAATTTGTTAAAACTAAAATGAATACTAAAAATTATACAAATGTATGTTAGGAAAAGCAAGAGTTAATTAGCAAACTTAAATTATATTCAATTGAGGTGGAAAATATGAAAAATTGTTATGAGACTGAAATAGAGTGTCTTAATTCAGAAATTTGATCACTTCAAACCTCATTACAAATTATGTCAAATAAATATAAATCAGCAGAGAATGAGATAAAAGAACACATACTGGCCATGGATAATCTGGTAAAGTCATTTAAATATAACGAGGAACGTTTTGACTCCTTATTAAAATATCAAAATGAATATCAGCGCTCAATGCCAGGTTCTTTAGGGACAGTGTGTGTTAATAATATGACAAGCAGTAATACTTCATTTTCTTTACCTACATTCTATGACAGTACTATAACAAAGCAGATAAATTTAAAAAATAATTCATATAATGAAAAAATAATGTTATTGTGTATGGTGATGACATAGGCAAAAACTTGGGAATATCATTAAATAAATGTTTAAAAGGGCAACAGATAAGTAATAACTGCATGCCTGGAGCATCATTCAAAGATAGTATGAATAAAATTATAGTATATTAATAATTTTTGTTGGGAGAAGAGGCAAAATCGACAAGAGTCAATTATTAAAATATATTGAATATCTCAATAACATAAATGTGCATAAAGTAATCTTGTTTACATTGCCTTACATAGAGGGGTGGCCACAGGAAAATAAACTAAGATATAATTTAAATTTATTGATGCATTATTTGACATGTAATAATAATTTAGATTTTACATTTAATTGTAAGAATAATAATGATAAAATTTCATTTGATTGATATTAATAATTTAACTAAGAAGTTTTTGACAAGAGATAGGTATTAAATATCAAAGTATAGTATAAGACTTATAGAAAATGTGCTATCTTATTATTCATATTTTAACTCAGCCAAAGATTTGGCCACCCAGACATCTGCTTCTATTGAGCAGTATAATGACCTTACATTGAATTTGGAATCAGTTCCAAGTATTTTAAATTAGAAAATGAGACAATAGAGGTAATCTCTAGCAATCATAGTAACAATTTAAATTATCCAGAATGTAGCCCACAAATAGTAAATTGTATAATTTCTCATAAAAACAATCATAAAAATTGTATACACCTGGTGCATCAAAATATGCAAGGCATATTGGGCAAAGAATTAGAAATTGAATTGTTTTTAAATAGTAACAAAATACATATTATTTGTATAACTGAACATTGGTTAAAAGTAAAAAATATATATAATATGTTTAATTTCAGTAAACACCAGGTGGTCAGTTGCTTTAACAGAGAAAATAATTTACGCGGTGGCTCTTTAATACTAGCTAATATATTATTAATAAGTAAAGAACTTAAGGATATTGTGAGCCTCTCTGTTGAGCGAACTGTAGAAATGGCATGTGTTGAGTTCGAGCACTTCATTGTTGTCAGTGTTTACAGACCCCCACATTCTATGTATGATTGTTTTGACAAAATAATGGAGGAAGTTTTGCTTAAACTTAATAAACAGAATAAATCTGTCGTCGTATGTGGAGACTTGTATCTCCTTGAAACTTCTTCCATGATTATTAAGCTCAGAACAAATTATACAACCTTGTTAATTTGTTCTTAGAGACAACACGTATTGCAGGGCCTAGTGCAACTTATATAGATAATATTTTTACTGATGATGAGCCCTTACATAAATTAATTATTCACAATTGAAGTTCTGATCACTGTGGACAGTTAGTTTCGCTACCTTACATGCACAAAAAAATAGATAGTTAAGAAAGTTGTGCTTGTTCCAATAAATGAACATCGCTGAGAGAGATTTAGAAGTAGTATAGTGAAAAAGCTGCCTTTCATTCCATATAAAAACAATACTAAATATTTATATAGATTATTATTTAAACTAAAAAGTCTTGAATTTAATAAAAAATTACTTCTAAAACACTCTCCTTAAACAGTCGCAAATCGTTTAATGAGTGAGTGACAGTAGGAATCCATAGGAGTAGACAAAAGTTATATGACTCAGTAAAAATTTTGAAAAAATTATTCTAGATAAAATGTTAAGTTTTTTTTTAATATAAATAAATTACTCCATAACAATCATTTTGGATTTACAAGGGGTCGCTCGAAAACTGAAAATAGTTTTATTAAAAATAGTGATGTATATTCTGTAAATACTAGGAACAAGCACAAGTTAGTTATACCAGTTACTCGACTCTAAAGAGTCAGTAACTCCTTCATGGGGCAATGTATACGCTTTTACAACAAAATCCCAGAAAATATGCAAACCTTTTGTAACAAAATGTTTAAATTATTTATTAAGCTTAAATTGTCTAGTAAGTGTATTGAACTACTAAAAGTACATGACTGATAATAACCCCTGGAACGAGGTGTTCGTTACCATGCTGTTTCTAATTGTTTTCAAAACAATTGTATAAAATATTATATTGTAAATTGTGCTTTTAAAAAAGAGTCGCTGGGTTTCTTGGTTCTTCCCAGGACAGAGGTTTTTGCGAACCAGTGGTAAAAGTAAAAATGACCTTCACAATAAGTATTATGTATTGCAAACTATATTGAATAAAATGATTTTATTCTATTCTATTCTATTCTATTCTATTCTATTCCATTCTATTCTATTCTGTGTGTAGGTAATTAACATCAAATTTGGGGTGGATTGTGACGGCTCATTATTATTATTAATAAATAATAATTAAATTCAATATAAAGACATTTAAAAATATCATAGATATAATATTTTTAACAATTAAAATGTATTAATAAGCATAAAGTTCAAATATATTTATTTCGAATATTAAGCATTAAAGTATACTAAAGGCTTAATATTGTCTTTAAAAAACCTTTACTTTTATTAAAACTCTGCTTTAAATAATCAAAATGTATTAAATAATAGAATTACAAGTCGATTATATTGCAATAATAAAGATAAATAATATTTGTTATATAATTGAAAAATGGGTCAAAATTTTTGTCAAAAGACAAAAGCCAATGAGGGAGTTGCCGGAGACGCATACCTATGGGTGCACATATATATATGCGGTGATCGGGTGACTGACTGCTAATAGTACTGTTGCACAAGTTTAGTCCTATATTAGGGACTTATGATAGTAAGGTCTATCATACAAAAGCATTAATATAGAAAGTCTCTATGATGCATAAGCATTATGATAGCAGAGTTATGACTTGAAGTACCATATGTAAAAGGCATATAATACAAGGTCTATGAAATAAACCAAATATGTGGAAGGTCTCAAATATGTAGAAGCATTATATTGAAAGAAATGGAACTTGAAAAGGATTATTATAGTGGCGTGTACATGGCTTCACAGCGTCCGAGACCGAGGTAAACTTAAACTCGCTAACCGATGTGTCCTAGACATATCATCTTAGTGACGGTGGTAAGCGGGTTTGTTGTAGCAATACGACTTGCCCGTGGACATCGCACACCTTAACCGTTTGTGGGCGGCGTCTTAGCGTATAGCGTTATGATACGTCGGCTATCTTTCAGATTGGGGTGAGTGTGTTTGGTGGTAATTTTAAGTACAGCAAGCATACTCAACTCCATGTCTTAGTGCAATAGCACTATGATACGTGGAGTTTTGGCTACTGCCGTCTTAGTAGCGTGCTACTATGATACGTTGGTGGTTCTCACCTTTGAATGACTGATGGCAACTTGTTGGTGGGTGAAACAAACATGACCGAAAAATGCATATACTCAACGTCAGTGATATAAACCTTTCTGATGGCAAATTATTACTATTATTTATAACTGCCTTTTGGCTATATCTGCTATTGTATTGGTTGGTGGAGCATATGTGTCGACTTCATGTGGGTGGTAGCTGGAGGGAAAATTTGAGGAAGCTCTCAAGGCTGCGGCCGAAAGCCATGCAACGTGGGACTCCATCCCCTTGAGGTGAGCGGTAGACTCATGACACGCTCTGCGGTTAGTAGCCGTGCTGATCATGCAATTGGTGATGATGCCTTACACTTACATCACGTCTGAAGTAGCGGCGGTCTGGCAGGTGAAGGCGCACACGGAGGGCTTTTTATGGCTAGTGTGCCTATTATTCGACGTGTTGCTAAACCGTGTGTACGTTCACTGTGGCTGGTTTGATCGTATTCTGTATGGCGTTTACACGCATTGACATGCGCGACTTCGGTCGATGTTTGTGTTTACGCACTACCAAGGGGCCAAGCCCTCTTTTACTCTTACGCCAGTTATTTTGCTGTGGACTAGGGTCCAGTTCCCAACTTAACGTTCCATTCGGGGGAAGCGCGTTGGTTGGTTGACGCTCACCGCACATGGCTTGTGTGGAGCAGTGTGCCTCCCCCACATTTTTTAAATGTGGGAAAGCAAGGCCCTGATATTTGATATAAATATTGTGAGCCTTTACAAGCGGGTATATATATATATATATTAAACGTAATCACAAATATTTTACAACTAAACGTTAGTACTGTATTATTATTATATACCCATACTAAAAATTAACCGCGCATCTTTGTTTCAGAAAAACTGAAAGATAAAATCCCAAAACTAAAAAGCTGAAACTCTAAAACGTAGTCACAAATATTTTAACACTAATAAACGTTATTACTTGCTAAATTAAAATTATGTATTACTGTCAAAAGTGTAATATCAACGTTTCGAGATATTCTTCTCATTTAAAGTTTTATTACAAATAGATCTGTTTTACGTACTGAATGCGATAACGTAATAATAATAATGCTTTCCGTAATAAAATAATATAAATAAAAGTCCTCAAGATGTTAGTATTTCACCAGAATTATTTTCTCAAATTTCCGAAACAGTTTTAGACTTATAAAATACAATTTGTCAACATATATCCATTAAAATCAATTTTGAATTATTTGTTTCTTATTATTTGGCTAAGAATGAGGAAAATTCCTTAAGTCTTTTAACACTAAATATAACGTTATATTACAAAGCACAGACTTATTGTTAACTTTAACTCGTTTGTTGAATCATTAATAAACAAATTTTCAGAGTTTGTGCTATCTGAGTAAGTTGGACTATCTTATTCGGTTATGGGTTGTTTAACCTCGTTTTGTGAGAACATAGCGATTTTGTTATCTTCCATGCGAATGCCATAACGGTCAAAAGATTTTAGCGCGGTGTTCTTTGCTCTAATCTGTTGTCGAATATCTGCCGGAAGTTTCGTGTACCGATCACCATCAGACCCTTACGGGCATTCTTCGGCTGCTGACGTGAGGTTGGTCGATAGGGCGCTAATCGCTTTAAGCTTCCTCCTGCAAGTCTATCTTGTTCGGTATGGTGTCTAAATGCTGGGAGTTTGTAGACTCGAGTTTAACCTCGAGTTTACACCAGTCGACGACGGTTCTGGTCTGAGGGACCTCATCTGCCGACTGGCCCAGTTGTAATACGACCGGCATATGGTCAGAGGTTAATTCGATGAAAGTTTCGATCGAGTTAATAGTAAGCCGGATATCTTTTATTAATGCTACATCAAAGACGTCCGGATGTTGGTGTAATGAAAAAGGATAGCGAGTTTGACTCTCGCGAAAGATGACGTCGAAGTTGAGTCTCTCCGTGAGGTCGCATAAAACGTTTCCGTTTTGATTATTAACGTTAGAATTCCAACTTACGTGTAACGTGTACCAGTCAATCCTGCCACACCTACGTCAAATTCTCACCAGAAGATTGAATGCCTTAAAGCATTAAGTCCTCCTTTATTTATGTTTGAAGGAATGCAATAAAATAAATAAATAAATAAAATTTGCTATTTTGGGCTCGCGTATACTAGGTTTTAATAAAGTCTCTTGCACTAGCATGATGTCGACATCATGATCACGTAAAATGTACACGATTTTTTCCTTTTGATCTCTGATGCCGTTTGCGTTAAAAAATGCGACAGTCATTACAGTTTTATCACGATGTTTACCTTCATCGCCGAACGTGGTAAATCGCACCTAAAATTAAGAAATTTCGTTGGTGTTGGCGGCGAGCGAGGAATCATGGTGGCTAAATGGCTAAGGCATGTTGGAATTATAGAGACGAGCAACCCGGGTTCGATCCCTACCGGTACCAATTAAATTGTAATTGCAATTATGCCATCATACCAAGTTCTCAGCAGTGAAGGAAAACATCGTGAGGAAAAATATTTCGAAGACGTGTGTAGTACGCATCGGTACGAGTGTTTGACATCCTTGCCCTAAAACCTGCTCTAAATTGAGAGGAGCTCTGTGCCCGAAGTGGGACGAATAGGATAGTAAGGCCGTAACTCTGCTTCTTTCAGCTCACTAATTGAACTTTGTACGCAGTCATACTGAGATCTATGCAAAATTCTCAAAGAAGTGAAATTTCTTGAGAATGACGTGTTGATGTTGATGGTTGTTCACATACACTCTGAGCAACAGCAGCGATGTTTTCGGTTGAGCGCACTGGACGAGTATGAACTCGCACAACGTACGATCCAATTTCACGAACTCGCTTCACAAATTGATCCACAAACTGCGTTTTGCACATCTTTTCATCAATTTTTTTTCGTAAATTTCTTACAGTTTGAGTAAAAACTCACTGGAAATAAGTTTTAATATTTCTCAACTTTGTTCAAGCGAAAGCGATCCATTTAATAAATTTCAAACATGAAACCTCTTTGCATAAAACTAGCTTTCTGTCACATCGGAAATATCATCAAACCTTCCAACCTGAAAATAACCTATAGTTCCAATTACAAACGTTAGATGGCCCACCCGTTATGTGATGTAGGTTTCAATAATAGCCACAAGATGGCGCGTGTTGATATTTTGTAGTTGCCAATTTCCATTGAAACCACTACTAAGCACGAGATGTACATGCAGGACCGAAATATTATGTTGAAGCCCTAAGCCTAAGGCAATACAAAACAAGTGGAAGTGAAAGCCCCTAATATTTTTTAAATACCGTAAATAACTAACAAAGTTTTGTTTATATATTCATATATTTGACCATTATCCTACCATCCCTAAGAATATTGCACGTATAAATATAACAAAAGAGGATATAATATAATATCGAAGGAGAATGATAATGTGGAAATGTAACCTTTTCGTTTTCGAAACTCTTAATAGATGGCATTCTTTACCTAGTATTTTATTTAACGACTTATGAATCTATGGAGAGGTTCATGTTCAGCAATAGGATTTTGATAGGTTGTTATGAATGAATGAATATTTCAAATCAAAATTCACCGGATTTGTCTCTGCTTTAAAATCCTATCAGATATCAGAGGTGGCTCGTGTAACTGGAAGTCATTGTGTAGATATTGTGTAACTGTAAGTCAAATGTACTTAGACATTGCATTCCTACTACTACTACTTCTACTACATTACTATTTTCTAATGAGTAATGACCCCATCTCTTCTATTTAAGAATAAAACTAGAAACAAGTGATAAAATTAAATATTTTATACAACCGACTTCAATATAAATAAAACGAGAACATCGTCAATGTAGTCGAAGTCAATTAAATACGCATTATTAAGGATAACTCAAAAAATACAGGTCTCATCTTGATCAATTTTGTACGGGACCACAAGAGAAGCACCAGCTTTCAAATATAAAATAATCATCAAAATCGGTTCACCTAGAAAAAAGTTCTGAGGTAACACACATAAAAAATACAGTAAAATTGAGACCTCCTCCTTTTTTTGAGGTCGATTGAAAAACGTAAGCATAACAGTTTGAACTAGCATTTTAGATGCAGTCTCCTGGATAAGCATCATCTGTAGTACTCCATCGAAATGTAATTAGTACCTTACCTCATAGGTGCGACTAGGTCTGAAATAGACTTGGATACAGCGTTACCGACAAAGGCAATACCATCATCGCAGCGACGTGACATCGTGCAGTATCTTTTTAAACAATAAATAATTGTTATTGAGTATCGCAGTCTTAAAAAATGTATTTTTACGTGATATAGAAAGTTAGAAAAAAGGAAATGGGCTTGAGGGGCAAGGCTAAACGCATCTGCACAAGGGACTGCACTGATGCTTGCTATCTCGATATGATAAAAATACGTTTCGTTTATCTTTACGAGCCTTTGTACGAACAACTCTGTCGACTCTTACGACAACCATGGGATGATATGGGGTCGTGGAAATTCTTTCACCGCCAGGACTCTGTCACGTAATATATTTTATTGATGTATAAAAGGCGAGATTAATGCTAGGTAGGTATATGGTATTCTCTAGTTGTTTACCAGCTAGTCGTATCATTGTGCCCGTGGGTGCTCTAAGAGACGACAGAGAAAATGAAACAGGAGATAAGCATCAGCATCTTCTTGATATGCGCATTAACTGGCAAAACCCTAGGAGGCAATACACGGAAGAGCGCAGTGGATTTTAATAAGGTACGTGAGGGTAATATGGTCACCTTCAGCTGTGCCGCCCTATAAAACCAAAACTAGGGAAAAACAGAGACAAATACACAATGTCGTATACTTTAACTAATATATTAAGAAAAAAAAATAGCAAACAAACCTTGGCAAAATTAGGAACACTGAAAATCAACTTAAAAAAACTAACTACTGCAATACTAAAATCGATTTAAATATTTACTATATATCAACTGTCAAAATGGCGTTAATAAAGCGGCGCCCTTTTGGCCCTTTATTATTTGAATGACCGATGAAGAGCTATCGTATTACAGAGTCATCTATGCAAATAAGGCTGTAGTTTTTGAGCTATAAGAAAGTGTTAACCGGATGACCATATTACGCTCACGTACTATAGATGGAGTCATTTCAAGTGACTTGGAAACCTTCCTTAGGAAATTATAAGAACACTTAGGCGTTACTCAACGACGAACTCAAGTGCGTAATCATTTGATACGCCCTCATTACGAAATCAGCATCTCAAGATCGTTGCTAATTAATAAAGTGGTTAAACGCAGTGGCTTAGCAATCAGTTGCTGTAAGACCGCGGGTTCGAATCAGGAACAAATATTTATGGCCTACAAACAATTGTTCCGGGTCTGAATATTTGTCCTTAGCAATTTGTGTTTGTAAACTGCCTCCGATACAGGAGAAAATTCTGAGTATGGGGTAACGTTTTTAGCGAAGAAAAAAACACATAAACACAGTATCTCAAAACTGATGTATACTGTTCTGTGACTTGCACTCAAGTATACACACTTGAGTTGAGTTTCGTTTATTAATCAATGTGGCACTCAGCTGATATCGTAAACTAAACCGCATCTTGAGATATGTTTATTAATAAGATCATAACCTCAAGATTGTACTCAAGTGCAGTACTTGAGCTGAGTAACGTTTTATTAATACAGGCCAAGCACTCACATATTTTCCAACAATGACATGGTTTAGGCTAAACCCATATTGTTGTTTGCAAATGGTTTTAGATATACCTATGTGAGGAAGGATCGTGAGGGTATTGGTTGATGAGTATGGTTTTTTTAGGAGCAAAATTAAACAGCATTTATTTAACATTCATTCATTTCAGCCCTTCACAAGTGTACTGCTGAACATAAGCCTCCCCTAAGCAATGCCACAAAGCACGGTCCTGAGTCACCTGCATCCATTGACTGCCTGCATGTCTTACCAGGTCGTCACTGCATCTAGTGGGGAGCCGCTACACTTCGCCTACCGGTACGAGGCTGCCACTCAAAAACCTTTCTTTCCCATCGGTTCAATCATACTTACAAAGATACTCGTATGTTATAACACTTAGCCATTAAAGGGTAACAACATGCGGTATAAATTTTACGAAGCAGAGAGGTATAATTGTAACTTACTAAAGTATTATTTTACATTCGAGACTATAAAAGATTGCAGTGTATTTTGTTTTTGTTTAGTTTGGACGCTTTTTTATCAATAAATTAATATAGTAAAAATAAAATAATATTCATTATCTAATATATAAAAATTAATATTTGTTAGTTCGTATTTTATACGCTGCCATACCGTTCATCAGATTGCGCTAAAATTTTTTCAACTTATTGCTTGCACTTGTGCGAAGGTTATAAGCATAGTACAATTAACCACTAGGTGGCGCGCGTATCGTACCGACAAATTTATATTAAAGTTATATATCATTCAACTTCAATGAATATATTATTAAAGAATATAACTCTTCCAAATTTAAAACGATATTTCTACAAATATTTCTTCTGCCGGGTACCAGCTAGTTTAAAATAAAATAAATCGCCAGCTTATATTATATGACATGTTACATGTTATTTTATGTACATTAAACTTCTATTATGACTATAACAACAATATGCCTTTCAAATTGAGAAAATACAGGTAGAGTTGATGTAAAATAGATGTATGAAGTGTATGGTATGCGACAATTACGTCTTCTTAATTTCAGACAGCTTCAAAATAAGATGGCGTTTAAAGCTAGACTAAGACAAATTGAAAATATCAACATTAACACTATGATATTTGCTATTATAAATTTTGGGAACGTGATTCATGATGGCATTCATACCGTGTTAAGTAAAGAGGGGTCTTTCTCGTACGGTACCTAGGAGTGCTCTACCGGATATTAGCTAGTTTTAGCGTCACTTGTAGTGTATGTAACTGTCTATCATCTTACTTTGTTCGTTTGAGTTTATGTCACAGACATTATAAAGTTTGTCATTTCTTGAAATAGATAAAATTTACAGAAGTTTTTTTTTTATAGAGGGATGACAAAGCAGCACTTAAACCGCATGATGTTGCAACTAATAGACACCTAAATCTATCGTCAAATAAGAATCAAAATGTAGATGTACCCTGTCACTCCTGAAAACTAAGTTTGAATACCTCGTTACCTTTAAAAAGGATATCCAGTTTTCCTTACAATACGAAACACAAAAACATTATGATGCTAATTTAGCTTGGACTGGTATATCCATATAATTTAAGAGTAACTGCTGAGGGAATTATAAGTGGTCCTATTTCAAACTACACTACACTATAAGTATGTGCCAGGAAATGGAATATACCAATCTTTTTGTATTCTGAGTGTTATCTCGATGTGCCTGGAATTCATGGGTTTTCATTTTCTTGCGCGGAACCCTAATTGTTTTTCTAAAATAAAAGTAGCTTAAGTTACTCCTTATAACATCAGCTATCTGTCAGTGAAAGTGCCATCAAAATCGGTCCAGACGTTTCAGAGATTACCCGGAACAAACAGACAGACAGACAATAATTTAAAAAATTGTAATTTTGTTATAAGTACCGTATATACTTTCATATCCATTTAGTAAAACGCTGTTATTTTGACATTATAAACAGACTCTTCAAATTTATTTATTTGTATGTATACCTAGATTGTAAATTAAATAATTAAACACTCAATGGAACTTTAAGAGCTTCTGAGTCGGTGTTCAGATATGATGTATCGAAGTTATTATATGGAAATAATTTTATTCTTTTAGTTCTTTATAATAGTTTTTACTGAGGTAAGTCGTTTTTTATTAAGAGTTATTTTTTACCTTCTATTTTATATCATTGGTCAATATTAAATGGGACCAATGATAAATCAAATATCGCAAATAAACATTATACCGAAAAATAGAAGACCATGAAATTCATCATTATTTCGATTCCAAGACTATTTACCTATCTTATGGGTACATCAGAAGACACGCCCGTTATAAAAAATAGTACTTAGCTGTTTCAAGATGTATGATATCCCAACAAAAACAGTTTCACTAAACATCGCGCCAAGTACACTTTCAACTATAGTTACAAAATGATAATTACATTTTTACAAAAAAAAATATAAAATAAAAAAACCCAAGTACATAACCGTTTTAGATTCGAAAAAAAATTTTGCTGGAAAAAGTAATAATAAAAAATGTTGTACTTGGAACGGCTCTCTTTACAAAACAAATATGGAAACTAAATATCAGTCGCATTAATTACCCCATAGCAAAATTCCGCTATGAAAGTAACTAAAATAAACTGTCTCAACATCTGTGAGACTTTTAATATATCTTACAGCATATGCTGCAGAACTAAATCTGTTTGCTAATTTAGATATATGGGAGCCCCATTGAAGTTTCGCGTCAATAGTAAAACCACAGGATAAATAATAGTACAATAAGTAATACCAAGAAAATTTTAAACGGTTCTAATTGGATGGAGTTTATTGATCAATGGAAAGAACAATCTGTTGGTCTATATTGTTTCGGTTAATTCACACAATGCCAGTAATGGTTTGGCATAATAAATTGTCTCAATTGGCCTCGTGTAAATAGTGCATCAGAATTCTATCTTTATATATTTCATAATCTTTAAATCGGCCAATTTCGTCATAATAGTAATAAAAAGGATTTAGATCAGTAAATAATATAACACAGTGACTATGACATCTAGGTTTTGATGTTATTAAATTATTTTAATACTACACTAATTCTCGAATTATATCATGATACATCTTACACATAAATGATGTAAAAATGCAATCATGTGCGATATTCAGGTATTAAATATAAATACAGTTAAGCAGTTTAAGTTAAAAGTTACAGCTTATACACGTCCCACTGCTGAGCATTTACCTCCTTTCATTTTTGGGCGGGTTTTAGTGCAATTAAATGTCCGCCGCCCTGCCCCAATGCGTGTTGGCTAACTTCACGTCTTCGAAATATTTTTTTCTTATTTCGCAGTTTAAGTATATATGTATATTTATTTAAAGAGAAAAAAATCTGTTATCGTCATGTCGCAGAAAGTTCTAGACTTACAGTAACTCAGAGTGAGGTATATATACCACAGTCATACTGTAAAGGATTAACTTTGGCACTGCTTGTTTTAAAACAAAACCGGTTAAGTTGGTGACGTCGGACTAGGCAACATAGTGAACCGTTTTAGGAAAATCTTTTATTATTATAATTTTTATTAGACTGCTACATAAATATACTTATCATTTTTTTTTCATCGATGTATTTCTATTTAACACTATTATTCTTTATTCCTGTGCAAATATTGTATTTATTTGAAGATGTGTAAAAATATCGGTCGCAAGGCTTCTAAGACATGAATCAACGTAAGAATGATTGATTTGATAAATTTAGCTATTTTACATCAAAATAATGCGATAAACAAAAATTTTTACTTTCTTTTGTTCCAGGAGCCAGTGACTATTAATTTAAAGCCCTTCATTGGCAGAAGCTGGATCCGTCGGACCAACTCTATATCGTCGAGAAAAAAGATGTACCTTGCGAGAATTAAAGTTAATCTAGAAAAGTGACGTTTAGAAATGCACTAAATACATATTGACCATTAATTGTAGACAAGCATTTAGTCAGCGCTTTTTCTGATTACAAATCACTTAGACAAAATGTTCGCAGTTTTTTAATGTTAGAGAAATCATAGATTTTTATGTACATAGAATAGGTTATTGAACAACATTGCTTAAAAATTTGTGTTGAGTATGGTTTGTTTCGAAAGTGCATTTTATAAGTTTGATTATCATTATTCAAATTATATTTCAATTAAAATAATAATAGTATTACAACTCGCCAAGACAGGAAGAGTCATATTTTTCAGTTTATGTTTAAGTTGATTATCGATAAAGAGTTATTGATTGACTTTTATCTTTGTATCAAAACATCGCAAATAGGATAAAAATATTCGTAAAAATATCGTGTTTTTAAAAAAAATATACTTAGATACAAATTAGATGCGTTGGGCTGCCAATAATAGTTTTTCTCAGAAAAGAAGGAACTTGAAAAAAAAAGGGAACAAAAATCGGACTGGACACATCTGGACTCGAACCGGGGTTTTCTGGTTTCGGGATCGCCCGATTTCCCACCTGGGCAATTATAACCTTACAGACAGTGGCGAAACCTTCGTATTCTAATGATATTGCAGCAGTTTTATTACCTGAAAACACGGATAAAATGACATTTTCTAAAAATAAATCCTAGCTAGATCAATTTATCGCCCCCGAAACCCCTGCATACTGAATTTCATGAAAATCGTTGAAGCCGTTTCCGAAATTCCGATTATATATATACAAGAATTGCTCGTTTAAAGGTATTAGATTGCAATGAACCACTACAAAAGTAAAATGCCTAGTTTTATATTTGACCATGGCAAAGAGTTGTAACTAGTACGTAGCTGTCTCGTTATTATTACGTAACAATTATTTAATTGATTTTTATTTGAAAAATTGCTTTTGGGCAATAGGAATAGGAATCACTAGGAAAAAGCACAAGATTTAAACTTGGATAGCTGTATTCAGAGCCCAGAATGCAAAACCCAGAACAGTCAGGTTTAAATATATATTAATCAACTCCTAATATATATAATAAAAAATAACCGGCATAAAGATATTTTCAACACAAAAAAGAAAAACACAAGCAAAGATTACAAATGCAGACAAACGAAAAAATAACACTTCAATTTTAACTTATGCTTAAGTATTGCTCAAATACTATACACTTTTAGTCAAAGTGACTTAACGATATTTTAAAATTGAGTAGCGTTTCATTATTTGGCTATATGTGTGTAATACTGGTAATACCTTTTGAAATATTAGCTAAATTTTACTGTAATTGCCTAAGGTCCCATGGTGTAATGGTTAGCACTTTGGACTTTGAATCCAGCGATCCGAGTTCGAGTCTCGGTGGGACCTATGTTTTACTTATTATTTTTATTTTTAAATTTAACGGAAAACCATGTAAAAGTAGATCTTACTTTCACCTTAATTTTACTGAAATATAAACAATTTATATAACAATGTCAAAAGTATGATTAAGTCATTATTTTCACCTACACTCTATGACAGTACCATAACAAGAATATTAACAAAAAAGTAATTTAAATATTAATAAAAATAAAGTTATATTATGTGTGATGACATAGGCAAAATTTGGGCACAATGTTAAATATTTGTTTAAAAGGACATCAGGTTAATGTGTTGTATGCCTGGAGCATCCTTTAGACATATAATGAATAAAGTTTAACTAGTAAGTTTTGCCCTAATAGCACATTAATAATTCTTGTTGGGAGAAGGGCAATGTAAACAAAACTCAATTATTAAAATATATTGATCATCTAAATACTTTAAATGTACATAAAATTATTTTGTTTACATTGCCTTACAGCCACAGGAGGGTTGGCCACAGGAAAATAAAATAGATACAATTTATATTTATTAATGAATAACTTTTCATTTAATAACAATATAAACTTGACATCTAATTGTTATAATTATAATAATAATTAATTTAATAGACATAAATAATTTATTTAAATTTTGACTAGAGATAGGTATTACCTATCCAAATATAATTTAAGACAGATAGCAAATGTGCGTATCTTATTGTTTATATATTAACTCAGCCAGAACTTGGCTACACCGACATCTGCTTCTTTTGAGCAGTGTAATGACTTAATATGTAATTTGGAATCAGTTCAAGTAATTTAAATTAGAAAATGGACAATAAGTAATCTCTAGCAGTTATAATAATTTAAATAATTTAGAATCAACAACACAAAACCTTCATTGTATGACTCCACGGTGATAATAAAAATTGTTTACACCTGGTGCATCAGAATATACAAGGTATGATAAGCAAAAAGCTAGAAATTGAATTGTTCTTAAACAACAATATTCATATTTTATGTATTACTGAACATTGGTTAAAAGCTTATAATAATGTTTAATTTTCAATCACTGGGTGGTCAGTTCAATAGAGAAACAAGTTTTAGAGGTGGCTCGTTAATATTAGCTAGTAAATTATTAACATGTAAGGAACGTAAAGATATTGTAAGCCTCTCTGTTGAGCGAACTGTAGAAATGGCATGTGTTGAGTTTGAGCACTCATTGTTGTGAGCATCTACAGACCCCCATGTTCTATATACAATACTTTTGAAAAAATTATGGAGGAAGTTTTGTTAAGCAATAAACAGAATAATCTGTTGTAATATGTGGAACTTTAATATCAATCTCCTGAAAGCTTCCTCCACCAATATTAAATTTAGATCATTGTTTTTAATCATATGGTCTTTTAATTTATTTTTAGAGCCAACGTGTATCACTGAATGTAGTGCAACATGTATGATAACATTTTCAAATGTTAAGCCGTTGGATAAATGTATAATTCAAAAATTGAGTTCTGATCACTGTGGACAGTTAGTTTCGTTACCTTATGTTCATAAAAAGCAAGTAGATGAGAAAGAAAATTGTGTTTGTTCCTGTAAATGCGTCCTTGGAGAAGTTTAGAAGCCTTATAGTGAAGAAACTTCATCACTCATACCAAAATGATCCTAATTTTGTATGGAACAGTGTTTAAACTTATTTGAATGATAGTTGATAATATTTTTCTTCTAAAACGTTCTTTTGAACAGTCGGAAGGCTTTCAATGAATGGGCGACAGTAGGAGTCCATAAAACGAACAAAGGTTATGAACTTTACAGAAAGGTCATATAACCTAGCATCAATTAGAGAATATGTTAAAAATATTCAAAAAATATTTAAAGAATTAACCAATATAAAATCTTGTAACAAAATTAAGACGGCTTTGAATAAAATTAAATGACGTGAGTATAATTAATAGTGAAACAGTGAGTCCAACTCTCACAATTCAAACTACCGGTTGAGTTTAACAACAAATTAACGGAATCAGATCAGATGTTACAATGGTTTTGAGAAGTATTTTACGGATATTCGATCTTAACCACTATGTCACTGAATTCTCTGCCGTCGCCGAATCATTGTAAACAAATGTAAATGCGTGTACAAAATTTTTACATTTATAAAATATCATCAAAAGATATTGTAAAATATTTTAAACAATTGATGTTAGAAAACTGCGGATCTGTGGGGCATTTCCGTTAAAATTATTGCGTCTATAATCGATATAATCGCGCCTCAACTAGCTATTATTTTTAATACAGTATCGAATATGGTGTGTTTCCTGATTTGATGAGCATAGTAAGTAATACCTTTATTTAATCTGGTAGTACATTAGACCCCGCCAATTTTAGACCCATTTCTGTACTGAAACACTAAGTAAAATTGAAAAATTATTCTTGATCAAATGTTAATTTTTAATGTTAATAATTTACTTCATGAAAATCAATTCGGTTTCTGAAGAGGTCGCTCGACAACTGATGCTGGTTATTGAGCTGATTAAATATATTTTCAATGCATGGGAGAATTCAAGTTGCTTTGGGTATATTCTGTTCCTATCAAAGCCTTCGATTGTGTTCATGAAACATTAATCAGGAAACTACAACACACTACGGTGTAAGTAATGCTCTTAAATTAATTGTTTCATATTTAAGTAATGAGACTCAAAAAGTTGTCATTAATGATATGAGCTTCCGGGTCGATAGTACAAATGGGATGCCTCAAGGCTCAATTCTCGGCCCCTTTCTGTTTCTTGTATATATTAATGACTTACCTTACATAGTAGGGGATAACCATAATATAGTATTATTTAACTGATGACACTTCATTAATTTTTCAAATTAAAACGACAATTATTAAAATATGACGGTAATAATGCTATATCTAAATTAGTAAATTGGTTTAATGTTAATAACTTGCATTTAAATAGCATGGAAACTAAAAGAAATGTATGAAGTTCATGACTCAAATGTCGACAATTAAATACTAATGTAATTTTAAATGGGGAGAACTGGTCTTGTCGATACCATTTTTCTTGGAATAACACTAGACGCGAAGCTAATGGAGCCCCATATATATCAAAGTTAGCAAGCAGACGTTCTGCAGCATATGCCGTAAAAAGATTAGAGATCTTACCAGTGTGGAAACAGCTAGACTTGTTTACTTTAGCTGTTTCCATAGCATAATGTCGTATGGTATTTTGCTGGGGACACACAATGACACTGAAATTATATTTTTACAGAAGAGCCATAAGAGCAATCTATGATTTAAAACCTAAAGAGTCGCTCAGACAAAATTTAAGAAATTAATATATTAACTGGCCTCTCAATACATTTATAGAAATGTAATGTACAATACACAAAAATAAAAGTAGTTATACAAAATAAGTGATATTCATTCTGTAAATACTAGGAACAAACACAAGCTAGTAGTACCAATTACTCACTCCACCGAGTCAGTAATTCATTCAAACGATGTATACGCTTTTACAACAAAATCCCAGAAAATATACAAAATTCGACTGCTCAAAATTCAAAAACTTTATTAAACATAGTTTGTATAAAAGGGTTATTATAATGTTAAGAATTTATGGATGATAATAACCCCTGGGAATGAGTGTTCGCTGCCAGGCTGTTTCTAATTTGTTTTGTGTGGTTAATTGTGTAACATACATGATTGTAAGCTGTTATTTAAAAAAAAGTCCGCTGGGTTTCTTTGGTTCTTCCCAGGACAGAGGTTTCTTTTCGAACCAGTGGTAATTAGACAAAGAGTGACTTTCAATAAGTATTATATATAATCTATATTGAATAAAAAGTTTCTGTTTCTGTTTCTGTTTCAGTGTAATAATTATAGTAGCACCTGCCTGTTGAATCTGCAAAATTGTTTTGTCGTAGGTATACAAGATGAGAACGAAAACCTTTCAACGCACTTTTTGAGTATTTCATGTCATTTACTTAACGCTTATCTAAAACGATTTATTATACGTACGTTTATACAGATTTTCTGTAAATTGTGTCAGTTTATGTTTATTCATGCAGTGGAATATTTCGTTCTTCACGTTAAAATATACAAATTTATAGTCGTCATTAAAAAATTATAAGTACTTAGGTAAGTTTTCTGAGCTTCTACCATAAACACTTTCACGCTGATATTAGAGAATGATCAAACCGCCATAAAAAAAAATAAGAAGAAGAAGGTGAATTTTTGACACAACTATTCTGAAATGTATCAAATAAAATCGACATTCGAAGATATTAAAATGAGCTATATTGTTGTGCCCTAGTGATCTGTGAGTGTGTTCTGTCTAACAATAGTTTTGTGCGAAAAGTGTTTGTTTTTATTTTGCTTATTTGTACTGGAGCACTTATATTTAAAGTATAGACTTCTAATTAACAGTCTAGAAACTTTAGGTAACTACTTTTATTTTATGATCAGTGATTTAAATTGTGATTAATGTATTGCAATGTACTTAAATTTTTATTTATAGGGTACGCTGTAGAGCAAATTTATGTCATTTTTCATTATTTGTGTAAATGTCTAATAAAGTGTGTTTAAACAATCGATTTATTGCTTTAACATTTTATATAATTAAAAATTGTGCCTCAATATTGGCTTAGCCTATGACTATACTTAATACCAACTTCAGCATGGAGAATTATGTTACCTTTATCTATGAACAGGTGTTTGTTACCAATTAGTAAATCGTGAAATAAATATAGTAACTTCTGTAAATCTACTTAAATTTAATTATTGCGCAATAAACATTAACATTTTATGAAAATTAAACAAACGTACGAGGGTTGTGTCAAGACGGAAACGTGAAACCATAATAAATGATAAAAAAATCATAAATATTACACTTAAACGCTATTTAAATGTTTACCTTGCAGGGATCCCATAAAAGTAACCGTTATAGTGATTTCTTACATTTACGCGAACAATCCTTCCAACCGTAGTTGAATCCCAATGACATAAAACCATAAGAATCTAATGTAGTAGTTGTTAGATTTAAATAAACTTTTGTTTATAATATTGATCAATTTAATAAGGCAGATAGATACGTAGGTACCTAATTCAAATTCACAAATGAACATGTTTAAAATATTTCGTAATGTGTGTAATATTCAAAGTATTAAACAATTTAACTAGGTAGGTAAGTACCTACTTCAAATTCATAAATTAACATATATTATAAATTCAAATTTAATTCTACATCAAAAGGTTGTGTTTATTTACATGTAACCTGGCGTGTTGTTTACTCAAGTCTGCCGATTGATTGTTTATGTAATTATGCAGTCTAGAAATAGCCTTAATACCTGTTGATCCCAAATTGTCCTGACTAAGCTTTTGATATTAGATTACTGTAAACATGATAATTGCAAGTAATATAATTATTGTGGGTCTTAATCCGCACAAGTTGACCACAAATTGTGCGGATTAAGCTTTTGATATTGATTACTGAAAACATGTTATGAAGTAAAATACAGAAGACGCTGACTCCACTGTGGTGGTTATTGCTGGTCAAACCAAGGCCATACTTTCAGTCAACAGACTTTTTTGACCATCTTATAAAAGCACATGCATTTAGAATAAGATTGGTTATAGAACCTCATCGTAGTCATGTAATCACTTATAAGGAAGTCAGTATTGCACTGAATTAGTTTTAATACATTATTGTGTAATAGTAAAATGTCATCGAGACATATTTAGTTGTAATTTAAAAGCTTGATCACCGCTCCGAAACTTAACTGGCGCAGCCGGTAGGATATCCGCGATCATAGCTGAGTTCAAGTACACTAAAATCGGTCTTGTTGAGTACTGGTATCCTCGAACCAAATAAATTTGTTAAATCGGGGATGAAGAAACCTTCCTATCAAGACAAGAGCAGCTCTACGGTAGACGTGGGAGCAGCGGACTGTAAGTAAACCTGGGCCTTAAAGCAAACCAGAACAAGACAGTGCAGCACTTTTCATCGTAGCAACAGGCAAGCCAATCAGCGATCAACCTAACTGACGAATGCTCGATTTATAAAATTTCAGGAGGAATACAGAGAGTGCATTCCACAGATGACGAAGTCATTAATTGACAATACTTATTACATTGTGAATGATGACGACCATATGAAATAATAACAATAATACTGAGTAGGAGAAGCAAAGAAATCCTAGATTTGTTCCTCGATGCTCATACAGAAACTTGAGATATACAGCGCAGGAAAAATAAAACATCAGACTTTATTCTTTATAACTGGACGCGGCTTACACAGCAATGGAAGGCCCAGACTGAAACCTGCTATCAAGAAGAGACTACAGGACAGGAATTTTGCGTAAGTTCATGTTTACATCAATCTTTAAATTAATTGATGTGGAAGTGGAAGAAACCTTGGCATATACATGAAGGGTTAGGAAAAAAGTATCATGTGAATAAAACCAATTTAGTTCAATTGTAAATTTGTTAAGAAATAAATTATTATTAAAAGCAAAGACCGCAACTTCAGCGATCTATATTTTATAAATAAGAACGCGCTTTAAGCTAGAATTTATTGCGAGCGTCCTATTGGTATTATTACATAAAATGTTGCCTTCGCGAATGAACATAAATCTAACGAAACCTTACACTTATAAATCCACTAGCTGTTACCCGCGGCTTCGCCCGCATGGTCACTGGGAAATGAACTATCCATTGCTTTTTGAATTGAAAGAAAACTGAGTTTTATAGATTTGTCAGAGATGCAGCCATTAAAAGGAAACTGAGCAAAATTGATTCGTCAGCCTATTTAAATGTTTTGAAACGCAGCGTATAGGAAAGCATGAAAATAGCCTGTTTATTCCAAATGGAAATGGGATATTTTTAATTAAAGGAAACTGAGGAACTGATACAGACTTTTGAAAAGAAACTGAGCTAAATTGATTCGTCAGAGATGTAGTTTTCTGAATTGAAAGGAAACTGAGCCAAATAAAAGATCCGTCAGAGATGCAGCCTTTTGAGTTGAAAGGAAACTGAGCTTAGATCCGTCAGAGGTGCAGCATTTGGAATTGAAAGAAACTGAGCAAAATAGGAAATTTTGAATTGAAAGGAAGATCTGTGGAATTCTGATTAAATGATTGTGGGAATTTTGGAAAAAAACTAACTGAACACTATTTTAAGACGCTACTGTACACAATGTTATATGTTTTTCCATTCAAAGAATGGAGATTCTGGGCATTTGACACACGCGAACATGCTTACAGCTGACCATGAGAGAAGCACGGTTTTCTAAGTTCCTGCTACCTGTAACGTTTGCCCTTGCGCTTTATTAATTGTCATTGCAAAACTGAGCTTAATAGGAACTGCAACCTTTGAATTGAAAAGGAAGATCTGTGGGAATTATAGGATCCGTGGTATAATAACATTTTCACCTTTTCCTACGCCTGTCAAAATTGTAGCACCGATTATGTTCCGTCCAAGATGTGTCACACGCAGCCTTGTCCCGTTACATAATCGAGGAGCATCTAAATTTCACATTAGCATGACTGGGCCGCCTAATTTTAATTGAAGCTTATGTGAGTGCACACCTGACAACTCTAGAGAATTTAGAAACTCTACGGGATATGAAGTGCTCTGTTCTGTGTCCATAACTGTGTCTACTGACAAATACTCTGTTATTTCTCCTGCTACTTCGCTTAATATATCTGAATTTATTTTGTTAACGCTCTCATTTTTGGCAAGAATCGCTCTTTAACCATTTGTCTTCATGCATGTTGTTCGTTAAATCTGAATAAACGCTCGCAATTAATTCGGAATGACTCTGTACTAAATTAAAAATCTCTCGTCAATTTAACGCAGCCTCAGCATCCGTTTCCAACCGCCCATCGCCAATTTTTAATAGTGTGTCAGCATAGTTTCTAGCATTGATATCATTATACAAATGCACTCATATTCGTAGTTAAACTGAATTTTGTCACCTTGTTCCATAAAATAGACGACTTGAGGCATGCTTTAATTTCATCTGCAGGTGTGCCCTTTGAATGACAGGTAAAGTTTGGTGAAAGTCACCAGCCAGTAAACCACCATTCCTCCCATTACATCGGTATTGCTGCGCAAATCCTGGAGCGTTCGATTTAGTGCTCTACAGCTTTTTATGCGACATTGCTTTCGTCCCACACTAAAAGTTTGCATTGTCGTAGCATTATACCTGTGCACTATTTTGCTAAAGTTGCAGATCGGCGATTCTTCCGCTAGATTTAGAGGAGTTTTAAAACAGAATGTGCAGTGCGGCCCCTCTTAGCAGCGTGGCGGCTATACCGGAGGAAGCTACGGCCACAGCAATGTTTTTATCTTTCGTACTTGCGCTAATAATAAATTTAACAAAATGTCTTCCCAGTTCCTCCAGGGGCATCTAAAAAAGTGCACCATTTCCAGATTCAATTTGTCCTAATACTTTGTCAAAAACTCGTTTTTGTTCGGGAAGCGGGTACAAATTCGGCTACTTGCTGCTGCAAAACTGGTATATCGTAGTTTGTTTCACGTATAATTTCATCACTTAGTTCATTTTCGGTTGTTCGCTGAGGGCTTATCATTCCAAAGTCGCTTAATTTTTGCCTACCATTGCCATTACTTTATCTTCAATTTTTCCAAGTGCTTCATTATAAATGTGTTCATTGTATGTCATGTTCGCGTGTGTCTGCTGTAACCTTCTGCAAAATATCTTCCGCCATGTACTTTTATATTTGTCCCACAATTTATGTGCATTAGATAGCCTGCAAGATGATATGAGAGTTGTATAAAGATCCCTAATTTTGGCTGGTGACTGGCACTGCACAGCTTCCTCCATGGTTTCATCCCAGTGATTATCGTTTTCAAAAGATGCAGAGCTTCACATGCTTCTCTATAAGTTGCGCATTCCTGACCGTTGACAGTTTTAAGGTCTTTATATCCTGTAGGACCCCGAACATGCTGCAGCAGCAATCGTAAACAGAAACATTCAAAATTAGTTACATGGACGGTATACACGACCAAGGGCATCTGATGACTTTACACCGCCATTTGCAACAGGTGCGCCTTGAATACGGCGTTTCCAATCCTTCCTAGATGTGTTCCAAGTATAATAGCGGGGACTTCAGAATATAACAACGTTTTTGCAAAGGGGCGGTTTGAAGTTGGAAGGCTGTTAGTGTAGTTTTGGCGGTGATGCAATTCTTTCTTGGAAATTTCTTTCGGTGAAATATACACGCTCCATTTTCTAAGTGCACAGCAAGGTGAGTAACTGGTGCTCGTGTAAAGGGAAGCCAAGGAGACGCCACGCTGCCTCGTTACTGCTGACATAACGCCCTGCTTGAAAGGTCTGTACTTCATTAACGGATTTGCCTCACCTTCACTCCTGAGATTAAATATTGCTTGGTCGCTTCCTTTATTTATGTACTTACAGATATACTTGATTGCGCGGACAGAGCTACATGCTTCCTACATTAATGTGGGCATTAAACATTTTATAGAATGGGCGAATACGGGACAATCCAGCTGTTATCTAAGGTTTCGAACGCTCCAGAGCGAGATTTGATTGTAACTTTCTGCCACCATCTTCGGGAGCTCTGCGTCTGTATAAAGGGTAGTTGTCATTGCACTGTTTCTTTTAATAGCTGTTTAGGAATTTTGTACATTTTCCTTCTTTCACATGGCGATATTGAATTTCGTGCTCCACATGGACCGTGAATCATATTTCGGACGATGGTATCATACAATTCTTTATCTTGCTCAGGATCCGAATCGGCGCTTATTATGTCGTCTATTTGGCTGGGCCGCAACTTCTCTTAAGCCATATTAGAATGTGGGCGGTAATCCTCTTTTGCCATTCAATTGAATACATGAAGCACTGCACCTCTCCGAAAATTTTCCTTTGTTAATTATACATTAATTTTGTACTTTTAATCTAAATACTCTAGCAACTAAATCGTGTCTGTCAGTACTTTTGGCCCGGCATTATCCTCGGTTATTTCTTTCCATGGGATTGCAAGTAAAAGTAACAAAAGATCAGGTCTTCCGTAAGTTCGTACATAGGTGAATGCGTCTGTGTGTACTCATGTAGGTAAGGGACTGTTAACGAATGATGAGGGCAGAATTACCATTTTACCTAAATCTCTGGGGTTTACATTGGCGTCGCTAGAAACTGCATCTTATAAATGTATATAATTCTCAACGCGCAGCTTTTTTATTTAAAGATATATAACGGAGACGTTCAGAAAGTGACCTTCACATACATGTCTACCAAAAATTGATGAAATAATTGTCTACACCGGGCTAAGAGTTTAAAATCATTTTCTCGCAACATCATATGATACGCATAAAATCCATACATGATAATTTTTGTACGGAGTAGGCTCCTGACCGGGTTAATGAGGAATTTGAAAATGATAACCTCTTGTCCTTTGCAATAAATCAATGGTATTGCAGAGCGTCATAAAACTTGTGTATCGGCTACCCGTTGCAACGTATCATCACGTGCTCGCAAGACAATGTCTCGTGAAGAAAATTGATCACCACTAATTACGGCTGCTATTTCGTTTATCAAAAGTGCATTGTAGCGCATGCTCTCCTCGAGGGGTCCGATCTGCGTGAATGACGACTTTATAATCCTCTTCAGGTAGGTTTTCTAAAGCAGTTTTAAATGTTTTGACTAAAATGTTACGTCATGCAAGAATCTTTGAATTTTGAACACTGTGTCTCTCTCAACCCTGGATAAATTGGCAACGGTCTTCCTCAATTCCTTCTGTCTTCACCCATAAAATATATCAAAATTTATGTTGTTCGTTTTCATTTAGTTCGTTGGCATTATTATTTCCTGGTCAACCCGAAGGACGTCATTTGAAAGCATGAGTTATATTTCCGGATCCTGTTTAAAAGCGCCGTGACTCATTAGCATCATATAAAAAGAGAGTTTTCAAATATTCTTCTGTTCCAAGTAACGGAAGAGACACTTTGCCACTGGAACAGCACATGCCTGCGGTCTCATCTTTCCATTTTAAAAGCGCTGCAAAATCGACACGCCTTGTCCATCAGTCCGATAACAACTAACCTGTGATTGCTTTGAGAAGATAATTTTGAAAGGCTGGACTTACGTTTGCGAGGCATTTATGGAAGAAAAACCTATTTATAAAAAACGTTAAAATACCTAAAGGAATTAAATTTCTTTTAAATATTTGTTTTAAAAGCATCCAAATATCTAAAAGGAATAAATATTCTTTAAAAAAAATTTATAATCAAAACAACAAAAACCAATTCAAGACACAACACGAATCTGGAAACGAGGAAATAAAAAAAAATCGAATCAACTTAAACCAAATCACAAACAAATGCAGAAACCGAAATCGAGCAGTAGTCAATATAAATATAACCAACGAAAAAGAAGTAAGTGTATAGGTACCGTATACACTATCTATACTATTAATATTCCTTTGAAATATTGTTAAACAACCTAAAACAACGAAAACCAATTCACGATTCTAAATAAACAAAATCCAAAATCAAAGCCAGAGTCTAAATATGTATAAAGGAATACCAAACCAACAAAACCGATCCAAGAAAATACACAAATCCGAAAATGAAAGCCAATATAAATCCATTCAACCTTAACCAAATCACAAAGCAAATAACAAACAACCGAAAGCAAATAACAAACAGCAGGTAGTCGAATAAGCTACGAAATAGAAACAATTTAAGCGTATAGGTACCGTATGCACTATAATTTGACGCGCGGCTCAACGGCGGGAGTTAAGTACATGTCAGGAAACATTTCGTTACCGCGTTTTAAAAACCTAGTAACAACATCTAGCGGAATCTATTTAAACTATGTATGCGTTAGTTAATAAGAACTCTCAAAAAATATTTTTCTTATAATTTTGCACAATTTTTCTTATTGGGATACTGATTCATTCATAACCACATATAAGAACTGTATTCATTTCCGTTCAATAAATATTACTAAGGCTTATTAATAAGGCTTACTAAGAACTGTTTCTACCATTGTTAAGTAATAGTTAAGGGTGAAAGCGTGACAGGTGGTGATACTATTTCTGATCCATACTTATAATCACGCCTGTAACCCTTGCGGGGTAGGCAGAGCATCAACGGATTACTTAATATCATCTGCGAGGTTATCGCCTATTCTGTGAATTACGATGCACCAAAACGTTTGAAGAAAATCAGCTGGTGAATTTTATGTTTTTATCGCTCTTCCCGGTCCTGTGGAAAAATACAGATCCATACATTTTTTATCTTAATTTTGGTAAAAAGACATAATAATCCAGATATTCTGACCTTCTGTGTTCGTCCATCGTACCGTCGTCCGAGTTCGTTGTAGAATCACGGTGGCGCCACCTAGCTGAATTTAATTTTGCAACATATTTAATTTTCCCACGGGAAGGATATGTTTTTTCGCTGAAAAAAGTAGCCTATGTCACTCTACAGCCACCGAACTATCCCCATACAAATAACTAGACTTATAAAATACAATTTGTCAACATATATCCATTAAAATCAATTTTGAATTATTTGTTTCTTATTATTTGGCTAAGAATGAGGAAAATTCCCTTAAGTCTTTTAACACTAAATATAACGTTATATTACAAAGTACAGACTTATTTTTAACTTATAACTCGTTTGTTGAATCATTAATAAACAAATGTTCAGAGTTTGTGCTATATGAGTAAGGTTGGACTATCTATTCCATAAGTTATTTAGATATGAACGTCGCTAAATACAATCCACTAAGAGCTGGATCATTTACACCCTTACCAGAACATATCTTTTATACAAAACCATGTCTGAATATATAATATAGTCATGATAATAACTGTTTTTCATGGTCTATTGTAGCATAAATGCATCCAACAAAAAGTAATCCGAACAGAGTTTCGTCATATCCGCATTATTCCAATCTTTTCAACTTGATGGGTATATCGTTTCCACCTAGCTTTGACAAAATTAAGCGATTTGAACATAATAATATCCATATATGCGTATATTTATATGGATTAGATGAAAATGGTTATGTCACTGGCCCATTGTAATATATAAAATGCAGTTGTAAGTTAAATCGTGTCAATTTATTACATCTGTAAAAATAGAAAAGCTCATTTTTGTTTAATAAAAAACGTTGGGTAACTTGTTCACAACCAACTTACTAAACATAAATCTAAAATACATTTGTGTGATGAATGGTTCACGTACTTTGACAAAAAAGAAAAATTAATTGATCACAACTATGCAAAAGTTCAAACAGTTCTTCCTGATGATCAAAATAAACTTTCTTTTTGCAATTTCGAATATTCGGATAAAAATAGATCGTCACATGTAGAAAGTATACAAATTCACGAGGCCACTTGTTTTGCTTATTATACTTGTTGAGAAAGTTACTCAGAACTCAATGAAATAGTGTCTTATAGAGGTCCAAATTTGTTCAAAGAAATTTGTTGAATCTCTTGTTAGTGATTTACAAAGACTATATAACATACTGACAGTTTCTAGATCCATGATGCCTTTAACAGAGATTGAACAACATTCCTTTAAAAATGCGACTGAGTTGCGATATTTGATATGCGATATGCGATATTTGTAGACATAAGTTTACTAGCAGTGATCAAATTGTAGCAGATCATGATCATTTTACTGGCAAGTATAAAGGTCCGGCTCATAATACGTGTAATTTAAATACTAAGGCCTGTCCGTTCGTACCAATAATTTTTCATAATCTTTCGGGATATGACTGCCATTTATTCATAAAAGAGCTTTCAGCAGTGTGCGGACGAATTAATCTTATCCCAAAAAATAAGGAAAAATTTATAACTGTTTGGTATACTTTAATATAAAAAACATTGCAGAATATACGGATTTATACTTAAAGTGTGATGTTCTGTTGTTTTATGAATGTTTTGAGAAATTTAGAAAATGAGTTTGCTTTACTAAGGTCTCGATCGTTGTTATTATGTCTCCTCACCATCATTGATTTGGGACGCAATGTTTCATTCAAAGTCAAACTAGATCTTATATCAGATATTGAAATTTATCAAATGATAGGAAAAGGTATCAGGGGAGGCTTTATTCAGTGTGCGCTAAGATATTCGAAGGCTGACAGTAAATATCTGGAAGATTAAAATGATAAAGAGCCTAATAGTATTCTAGCTTACATAGACTGTGTTAACTTATATGGTTATGCCATGATGCAAAAGCAACCTACAGGCAATTTCAGATTTTTAGGTGATGAAATATTAAATTTTGATATTAGCAGTTTATCTGATAATTCTGATATATTCTAAACTAGATCTTCATTATCCATCTGACATTCATGACAAGCACCTGATTTTTCATTTGCCCCTAAAAAATTTGTTCCTTTTGGAAGTTAGAGTGCTAAATTAACTGCCAATCTTTATGATAAATATAAGTATGTTATGCATATACATTAATTTAAAACCATGTCTAAAAAATGGACTAAAGATACTGAAAATACATAGAATTCTATCTTTTCTTCAAAGCAAGTTTTTAGATACTTACATTTCAATAAATACGGCTCTCATGCAAAAATTTACTTCTGATTTCGAAAGGGACTTCTTCAAAAAACAAAATAATTTAATTTTTTTGTAAAACCATTGAAATTAAAAGAAAAAAATTTGATGTTAAGCTTGTTAACGTCTGAAGATAATTAATATGCGATAAAAAAAATATTTGGAGCTGAAAAATACATATGTGCACCAAACTTTAAAATTTATCGATAAATTCGGAATCTCTTGTTGCTATTCAAATACAGCAAACAAAAATTATTCTTGATCGACCAATTTATGTAGGTTTTACCATTCTAGAAATTGCTAAAAGTCATTTGAATCGATTCCACTATTCTGTGATGAAACGTATATATGGTAAAAATATTCATCTTTGTTACACAGATACAGATAGCCTTGTATATATATATATATATATACAGGAAGTCCCAAAAGCCGACGTCAAGCCTGAATCAGGTGATAGGACAAATCATCATAGTTACCAGAAAAATATAAAAAAATTCTTATGTATTTTTAAATTACAGTATCTCCTTTTTTAAAAATGTACTAACTGTGATGGTTTTTAGCTCCTTTAGCTACAAATCTTTACTTTTTCGATTTTTTTGTGTAATTCAGTGTTGTGTAACCTGTTGTTTTTAATTTTAGCTAACTGCTCCAACTTAGAAGAAAATGTCACATTTATCCGAACCAAGAATGAAAAATTAATACTTTCCAACTTTAACTGACTCTACTGAAAAAATTACTACGCCAGTTTAGCAACTAACCCAAAAGTTGACGCATTTAATAAGGATTTTAAAATGGTATAGCACTTGCTACATTATTTCAGATTACAGGGGAAAATTATCTTCAAGAATCTCAGTTTAAAAAATTTTTATCTACTAAAATGATTTTAGTGTAACTAAAGCTTGCCTTGAGCGTAACTAAGATTCCAGTTTTAGCGAGAGGAAGTATTATTCCATGAAGTGTGAGTGAGACAGATAGTGACGCTGATTCAGATGCTAATGGAGAGTGAGATAGATAGTGACTTAATGCCAATACCATGGTCATTTATGAGGGAAGACAGATATGACGGCATTTTTTGAGGTTGGCATATGCAACATAGATCAGTAGGTTACGCCCTTCGTTTACTATGCATCTTTCCGTATTCGTTCGTGTTATTTCGTACTTACTGACTTTTGCTTCGCTTATTGGACTTGTTTGCTTGTGATTTGATTTGGACAGTTTCGATCTTTAACGACAACCTTGGCTTTCCGGACTATAGGTGATTGTGTAGTGCCAATATGTTTGTGTGCAGTACACCATACAGGAATATGCAAACATGCACTACATTTATGGGAATGCAGAGGCAATGCTAGTGCTGCGGCTAGACTGTATCGCGCGAGATACCAAAATGCTGATCGCTATCCAGATCATCGAGTTTTACAATGTGCACCGTCTACTCTTTACTGAGAGCAGACTTCAAACCAAGTACATGGTAAAGGAAGAAGTTCGTTACCTAGGATTACTACAAGCAGTTGAAGAAGACCCAAGTACTTCGTACGAGCAATTCAGGAAAGCAGGAGTGCCCAAAAGTACAGCTCACTGAATTTTACAAAAAATGAGTTACACCTGTACCATGTACAGAGAGTACAAACCCTGCTACCTCAAGATTAACAACGGCGGGTTGCGTTTTGCCAAACGATGCTACAAAGACACCGCGAAGACCCGCGATACTTAGAATTTTTTTTTGTGGACGGATGAATCGACATTTAAAAAAGACGGTTACATTAACCTACATAATTTACACGAGTGGGACGTAGAGAATCCGAATTTAATGAGACAAGACAGATCTCAATATCGTTTTAAAATAACCACATGGTTATTACCGGAATTTTAAACCGAAGAGTCATAGGACCTTTGAGTTGCCAGAGGTCTTGATTGCTGAAATTTATTTAGATTTTTTACAAAACCATTTACCTAATTTGCTTGAAGACGTGCCATAAGTATTTACAGAGAGATATGGTATCAGCAAGATGGCTGCCCAGCTCACTATGCACGCTCCGTGACACAATATCTCAATGAAGAATATCCGGCAGGTGGATAGGCGGCGGTCTGGTACATCTCGTGGCCAGCCTGTTCGCGGATCTAATTGTTAGATTTTTTTACTGAGAGCAGTGAAAAATCTAACGAATAAATTAAAGCCAATTGAAAATTTAGCTGAGCTTCGGCAAAGAATTACGAAAGCAGCTGAATTTGTCAACAACGGAAGATTTGCCCGTCTGATAACCCGGCCTTTTTTAAGAAGATGTCGAGCTTGTATTGCAGCTGAAGGAAAGCAATTTGAACACTTTTGTAAAAAAATCTCAGCATTCAAATAATTGTTGTTTAATTTTAAACTTAAGGAAAATTTATCCTTAAATTTAAGAAAAAGTATGACTCGAATGCGTCACTATCTGTCTCACTCACACTTCATGGATTGATTCTTCCTCTCACTCAAACTAGAATCTTAGTTACTCTCATGGCAAGCTTTGATTACACTAAAATCATTTTTAGTAGTTAAAAAGAATGTTATCAAAACTGGGATTCTTGAAAAATTTTTTTCCAAACTAAGAAATAATGTAGCAAGTGCTATACCATTTAAGAATTCTTATTAAATACGTCAACTTTAAGGTTACATGCTAAACTGGCGTAGTACATTTTATTTCAGTACAGTCAGTTAAAGTTGGGTTGAAGTATAAATTTTTCATTCTTGGTTCGATAAATGTGACATTTTCTAAGTTGAGCAGTTAATAAGAATTAAAACAACAGGTTACACAACACTACCCAAGATTACACAAAAAGAAAAAAAAATCGAAAAGTAAAGATTTGTAGTAAAGGAGCTAAAAATCATCACAGGTTATACATTTTTCAAAAAAAAAGGAATTACTGTAATTTAAAAAATACATGACTAAGATTTTTTTTATATTTGTCTAAATTCAATGATTCCGCTTGACGTTGACTTTCGATAGCCTGTATATATATATATATATATATATATATATATATACATATATATATATTAACAGAAGATTTTTATGCAGAATTAAATAGTCATGTACGATATTTCGATACAAGTAATTTACAGTGATAATGTATATGGTATACCAAGGCGGATGCAAAATACCTGGACTTTTAAAGGTGAAATGGGTGGTGCAATAAAAGTTTGTGAGTTTGAGGGCAAAACTATATTGCATAAAGTCCCAAGCTGCTTAATAAAAAGCTAATGTTAAAAATACAAAACCATATTTTGTGATGAAAATTTGAGAGACTGTGTATTATTAAATCAAAAACATAAAGTTTTCACCGAAAGTCAACAAATTAGTACTCAGTAGTAACGATGACAAAAGACAAATAGCGCAAAGTAAAATTGAAAACCTGCTGTGGCTCACTACAGTGCTGTGTTTTAATGTTAAAACTAAAACGATATTTGAAATTGTTTTGTTTTAAATTGATAAATGTAAATTTATGTACTATTAAGAATTGTATATGTTATTTGTAATACTGTTATTTTAGTAATATTAATGAGCACAGTTACTTTTACTTCATCGTTCGATCGTTTATATTAAAAAGATAAAGCTATATCATTACTCCAGGAATATCAGAACTATCGTTTTAAAATAAACCTAATAAAGATTTGTCACTAATCAAGATAAGCTAATATTTAAAGATATTTTATTAATTTTATTAGTACTAACGCACACAGAAAAGGATTAATTGCATCAGAACAGATACAAGGCAATTCAGGATTGAAATATTTAAAATTATTAAACCTTTATTTCGAAATTGAAACAAGAAAATAAAACAAGGCGGTAATTTACCAACTTGTTTTATTATTTTGACTTGTTATCAAGAAGATGCTGCTGGCATTACCTTGTAATATTTATGTTGGCAGGGCACGATAGGTATCGTGCCCTGCCAGGAAGTTGTCGAGTTTCAGTAACCCTTATAATATCGCTTTTAAGGGGAGGAATTAATTAGATTTGTGTTTGATTAATAAACATCGCTCAAAAGTTAATATTTACAAATACTTACATAATCAAATTAATAACTTACACACAATAGGCGTCAATCTTGTCGCATCACTATTCAACCACTCAACTGTATATAGTATCTATAGAACATCTGGTTACGCTTTGCATAATGGACATTGAGCGATACGCGCGCATACCTTGCTTATTAGTACTCTAAGTTCTGAACACTCATATCTATTGTTCTTAGGGTCCCCTAATTATTACATACTTTTGGTGGTCTATAACTTGACAAGTAGTTCGCCATTATAACGCCCATAAGCTGATACTGTTTTGTAGGGTTGTGTCTTTTACAGGTTACGCAGCTGCGCAGGTTTTTTGATTGCTCTGTTCCCACCTAGACCCAATACTGTTGTCGTAGCCACGCTAAGGTGACACGGGCCCTGTGATATGTCATTTTGTGGGCTTGATAAATGAGTAGGTTTGTCAGGTGACTCGTGGGAATGATAGGGTGATAATTTTGCTGATCGACGCATTTTGCAGTCTACCACCTACTCTCAACATACCTTCAGAATCGATAAAAGGATTTAAAGGTAATAATTTCATTTTGGACTTGCTTTATTGCTTTTGTAAATAGCTGATATCTTCCAAACTCCTTGCTTTGCATGTGCTTGATAATTTTTGCCTTGCCTTTTAATTTTGTGCTGCAATAAATCTGCTTAATATAGATGTAGGCTAATATTCGTGTAGTTCGCGTGAAACTGCTGTGCTTGCTTATTAATTATGTAATGATGTCGTCTTCGCTTGAACATGTTGTGGTGTTTGCTTGGGTTTTACTTGCTTTATAGTTTTGACTTCTTCATCGGTGAAGTAAGTGATCTTCTTACGTTATCATCCTCGGAGTCTGATAACCACGCTGGTCCATGCCACCATAACTGATGTTGATGAGTTGATCCGTGCTGATTCTGCGGCTGGCACAGTCAGTGGTTATCTTGCGATTTGACATATCGCCAACATTGAGGTGGTAAAACTTGTGATTTTAACTACACTGTTGGCTACAAAGACTTTCCAACGGCTTGGATCTCCTTGCAGCCAACCCAACACTGCTGTCGAATCACACCATCCAAACATTCTGATATTGTAATCTGCCAAAGATGATTTCACCTTTTCTATGCTTTGATAAAAGTAGGTTGCACACAGTTCAAGCGAGGTAAACTGATCTTTTCGATGGTACTAGCCTGGATTTTGCTGTAGCGAGAACGATTGATATGATATGTTTTTACTCCGTCTTGGTTTTGACGAACTATTTTGCAATAAATAACGCGTACATCGACGCCTATCATCGACGCCTCACTGAACCCATGAAGAACGATGACGTTATTTTGTTGCTCTTTAACCATCTTGGTATACGTATTTGAATATATTTTTGATATCTTCTTTGGTCTTCGTCCATTCTGCTTAAATTTCATGAGGAAGCTGTCGTCCTATTCTAAATCGTATTACAAATTTTTGAAATAATAATTTAAATTTTGTGCTAACTGGTGTTAAAAACTTGTTCGTAGAGCTTTGAGATATTTGATAACAAGCTGTTTCGTTAGTTTTGATGTTGATAAACCTATTTTCAAGTCAAAAGTAAGCTGGTCTGATTAAGTTTTTCCAGATATTTCAGATTTGAAGTCATATGTTTGCTCGTTGGAATACCATAGGAAGGAGTCAGCACGGCAAATATGCTGCGCTGACCTTCTAGAAGAAACGGTGTATTGGCTGACCATTTTATTAAATCCACCTGCTTTTAGTAAGTTTTGTAAGTCTGATTGTAGTTTTTTAGCTGATGCGAGGTCATGGCTCCCACTGATCAAGTCGTCCATATAAAAATGTTCTTGCAGGATCTTCGCTGCTGGGCTCTCCTGATACTTATGACCTTCATCTTCAGCTAACTTTTTCAATACCAACATGTCAAGAAAAAGTGATGCCTTTGTTCCATATGTGACAGTATTTAATTGATATTCTCCTAAAGTTTTGGTCGGTGAATTTCTCAATATGACTTTTTTATATCTCTGATCTTTTTCGTGAATAAGAATCTGCCGAAACATTTTCTCGATGTCAGCGGTGTAGGCATATTGGTACTGTCTCTAGGTGAGAATCAGTGATTATAGGTCCTGTTGCAGGTTGGGACTCCGGTACATAACGTCATTCAAGCTTAAGCCGCTCGATGTTTTTGACGCCCGTTAAAAAGTTGTTGTTGACTCCGGTCGTTGAACGCAATGATGAGGTAAATACAGACTATAGACAGCCGTCGTGTTGCATGACGACAATTTCATTTGACCTAACCAAATACCGTGGATAAATTATTTATATTCTTGTTCAATATCTTTTCGTAGGTAAATAATTTCTAATAAAACTGTGCTATTTCCTTGATTTTGACCTTCTAATTTTTGATCTGCTTTCATGTCGATATATCTGACTATGTATTTACCGTCTTCGTCTTGTTATAGTGTTTTGAAATACCCAGGCATTGAGCATCATCATGGGTTGTGAGCTCCAAAAACGTTATTCTATCTATTTGTTGAATAACGCAGACGATTGATGGATACGTTACGACAAATCCACCGATGGCAGCATTGTAATTGTTTGATGAAATGATAACGCCAATATGATAGAAGAATAGACGTCCGCCCTCAGTAACAAGTCTACTGGGCAGCCTCACGCTGAATCGGGATCACGAGTTGAATGTTTTCTATTTATGACCAGTCTGGTTTCTTGAATGTCTTGTTGGGGAGATTGTTAATTAAGTTTTTCATGATAAACATATCTGTTGTAAATAGATAATCCCTGTAAGCAGATGAGCAAGTTATGTTAATAACACCTTTACAGTTGTTTTCCTTTGCTCCTACTCCGAAAATGACACCTTTGCACCTCTGTCCAGGAAGGTGTAGATCTGAGCTGCCTTCTCAGTAATCAGGGAGGTCTGGGAACCCTGATGAATCAGCGCTCGAATTTTGATATAAGTGCCATCAACACACTTAACTTTTACTAATACTGTGCTAAGAGGGTTTAATTTATATTGTTTTGTGACACGTTGGTAGCATTTTTACGTTGTTCTGTTCCTAAGGTCAAAGGTTTCACGTAGGCCTCATGTATGAGCGTGTTGTGTCGGCCATGACACTCGCGGCAACGTTTTTCCGATATGCAATATTTTCTGTAATGATCGTAAAGACAATTGAAGCAATATTTCTACTTCGTAATTGTATTTCGCCTTTCCGTTGGTTGTAATTTGAGAAAGTTGCTGCAGTGAAATATGCCATGGTTTTCATTTTTGCATAGTGGACATCCTGTTTGCGTGTTTTTCGGTGCATAATTAGTGACTTTATTTTGATTGCTGGTAAATGATTTAAAATAATGAGGCTTCTTTTGATGAGATGTTGTTTCAGGCTGAGAAGATTTTGATGTGGAGTCTTGTTTGCGTCGAGATGATTCGAGTGACGTAAATTTATTTTCCAAAATATTTAAAAAATCTGCTAAAGTTGGCAAACCTAGGATTCTTTAGGATTCAATGTAATTGTGACTCTCAGCATCTAATTTTTGACAAAATACGTACCATCAAAGGATCCCATAAGCTTATATCTAAGTCTAGGTTTTTTAATGGCATATAGGCATTGATTTACGCTGTCATAATTTTTCTTAATATGTACTGCTGATTGTTGTTGAGCAATACGTAAATTTACAAGAATGTTGATATGAGACTCAAAAATTAATTTGTTATTATTGTATCGATGATTTAACAAATCCCAACAAACTTGATAGTTGTTCGAAGTTTCTTGGCGTTTGACAAGAGTCGATTGGTATGAACTGCTTCGCAAAACAAATCCTTGATTGATACCCACTGATGATAATTGCTAGTGAACGTGGATATGTCCATCTGGGTGTGGACTTTTCTCGGTGACTTTCCGAACACATGTTTGTATTGATATCTTTCTTTATTTGGTTAAATTTTTGTTCATAGACGCTGAATGTTTCTTCATACGCTCCGTTTGAGCCATCCAATTCGCTATCGAGCTCCCAGTGTAAGGCATCGATAGCTGCCCAACGAGACTGGAGAGTACGTAATAAATCTTGAATTCCCATTTCTCTGATAATAATTCTAGGTTGATATTTGATAGGGCTCGTTAAAATGCTTTAAATTTGCTGTTCTGTTTTTTCAACATTTCTTCTGGTTTGCTCGATGTTGATCTTGTACTCATATGTGGCGTGATTTCATTTAATTTAGAGACAAATGTCGGTGGCTTTAACAGTGGCGTTCCAGGTCTATCCTCTGTCAAAGGCTGATAGTTTCGGATATGCGCTCTAATGTTGTCAAGTTCTCCTTCAGACTATCACGTTCTTGATCTATTCTTTCTGCTTGGTACATCCAAATCCAGTTGTGATAAATACTGATAATTTTCTCATACTGCAACGAATAGTTGTCCAGAGTATTTAATCTGCGTTAGATAAAGTCCGAAGTCTTCCATCAGACCCGTCCTTCTTGAATTTTGTACCAATTGCTGTTGAGGCTGCTGCGTCGTGAGGATATCGTTGACATACGTCATGATATAATGATAAGTAAAATGGAAAGATCTTACTATGATGCTGCTTGCTGATTGTGCTGAGGTGGTGGCGCTTCGTGCTGTAGTGGTGTTGAGTACTCAAATGGGGACGCTGATACGGTGATAAGCCCAAGTTGTTGGGCGGCGTCCAAGACCCCTACTCCCTCGAACCTGTTTGATCCTTCATGCTTGGTTACACCGATGACCGGAGGTTATTGATAATGATAAGAAGCTGCACTTATTAGTACAGACGAAAGGCTATTGCACATGATGTCACTTTAGTGCACTATGTCGCAATAGGTCACTGAAAAACATTTTTCCGGTCGTTAAAACCCAAAGTTTAGGTCCCACACGAGCTCGAAGGACTATAAAGATGTACGAAATATTTAAATGATATATGATATAAGAAAAATGATTTTATTTAAACTTAATAATGACATTGATACAAAATTGATAATATTGATAAAATTGATAATGATATTGATACAAAATTGATAAATATAGAACGCGTCTGCCGTGTTAGGAATGAAAACGTGACTGTTTGAAAAATAAAATAAATGATGCAAATTTTGTTGACCTAAATAGATCGCTTACTAACAAAAATATACGGTTGCACTGTACAGGCTACAAAAAAAAAACAATATTATACTAAATAATAAATGGCCAATTTGTATTAATTCAATTGTTTTTCTTACACATTTCTAGAAAAATACAATAGTGAATATTTTTTCATAGTTAAGTTTTGAAAACGTTAAAAAATATAAGAAATCATCACAAAAGTAATCATGTCTTTCATTTTAAAATCACGGAATTAAATAGTTAACGCTTTATTGGTTACAACATCCTAATAGTAGTAGTTCAACAGTTTTAGATATTTGACCTGTGAACGTGCCATACTAACCCCGAAAACGACCAAGCAGCGGCAATTAACGATATACTGTTAATGTCTTTTGAGGGGAAGAAATGGTGTACGCAATAGACTCTGTGGTCAAAACAGATGACGCAATTAACTACCCTCCATATCATGTTTATTCTGCGCGTGGCACTCCTATATGTTGTTGCGAAATTTAAACCTCAACTGTGCAACGGAACCAGACTAAAAGTATCAAATCGCAATGTAGTGGAAGCCACTGAATTATAACTGAATGTGCGCAAGGGAAACTGTATTTGTAACATAACCCTTGATCCCGAATGATCTTTTTTTTTGGTGTTTTCAAAGTCTGCTTTGCAATGACCATAAACAATCACAAGGGCAGACATTAAAATTTGTGGTATAAACTTGAGAGAAAATTGTTTTCACACTGGCACTAGTGGTTTGCTCACGCGTAAGCTCGCCCAGTAGTCTAATAATTTTAGCACACAGTAATAGATTAGCAACAATGTGGTGTATTATATATATATAATAATAAATATATAACTAGTATTGATCTGAATCGACAGAATGCAAAAAAACAATATTATTATAAACATAGAATACTCACATTTTGCAATATAAGCACTCCACGGCAGGTAATCTTCAAACAAGTTATTAGAACCTCTAGTCTATGGTTCACATATCGTAAGTGACAGCTACTTTCACCCCCCTTCCCCTCCTTCACCCCTCTGTCGATTTTCTGTCACTGTCACAGTGTCGTTATTTTTATTACAGTTTCAAATTTGATCGAGTGTAGTTTGCGTTGATTTGTTTCAACTAATCCTCTCAATTCCTGAAGCTGTAATATTATCTTGTCTTGCAAATATATAACAAGTGTTGTGTTCCAGACGAAAGGACGTCAGTTTTCATATGTTGCCAAAAGTGAGATATGACTCAAAAATAGTTACAGTGTATTAACTGTGAAAGACTTATGAAACTTAAGTTCCAGAAACTTTGTAAACATTTTGTTTGTCAAAACATTTGAGAAGATGTTTCAACTTCGCCTGAAAGAGTTCGCCTTGCCCCAACGCCTATCCAACGTTGTTTACCGTTATCTTTAAAGATTTTGCATATTTTTAACTCTTTTTTTATCTTTTTTACTTGTATGAATATCTGTGGTTTGGTTTATTTCTTTTTAATCTAATTAATATAAAATATAATTGATTATAACTAATTAGTAAAGAAAGAAACATTAACCTTTACATTTTCCGAACAAATTAATTCCCACTATGAAATCTGTCAAATATTATACCTCATATTTAAGAGGCGCCGTCCTGGTAGCAAAAAGTCGATCATTAATACAAACAGAAATACATACTTTAGTGTGTTTATTTTTTACTTTTATTAATAGATCGCGAGATGTGTTGCTCTGTTCTCACGCATCTTCCACTGTATTGGAGCCACTGGTGTAAGGACATCGAGCTGATCTTTAAGAGGATTCTGACTACTCCGCGGCTCACGGAGTAGTTTATGTTTCCGTGTTCTTCGGCCTTGGTTGTTACCAGTATGTCTCTGCTGGCTCACGGTGGTTCCTAAATGGTGAAGAGGTGAAGTTGCTTAGGCGGCTGAGGCACGGAGCACCACCAGGCGTAGAGCCGCCACCGAAGCCGTGTCCAGGGCAGTCGATGGGATAGGGGGCGCCCAGGATATTTGTGAGAGCAAAGGGGGCGTTGGAAGCGGTATTAGGCGTGGAGGTGCCTGACAGCCTTTACGCACCAGTCTCCGTGGCTTTGCTTTGTGCCTTTTAATGAGTTTGTCGTCGTCGGTGGTCTTTATTTTTAGGCTAGCCAGGATATCTGTAAATGCAAAGAATATAACTGCTACTAATGTATTATATTTAATATTACTGATAATAATAATATCCTCCAGACCGAAGTTTGGTCACGGCAGCCTATCTCAACAGAGACTAGACATCTGCGCAGGACAGGATTACAGTGCCTGAGTGTCTGCGCAAGCATAGGTGCACTGTCTATTTCCTCATTCTCATAGTCCTATCGAACGGCAAACTGACACGACCGGAGGGAGATCAGCAGAACCAATGGTTACGTGCTTTCCGATGCACGGAGTGAAACATCCCAACTTCCTGACTTTGGGCTGCTACTGAGAGGTTCTGGACAGGAATATTAAATAACGGTTTTTTTGGCGCGGCCCGGAATTCAAACCCGGGACCTTATCATCAGCAGTTGTATTTACGACCATTAGGCCAACGAGGCAATCATATAGCTCGTATCGCGTGTAGTGGTGGCGTTCGAAAATTCACTACCCCATTATCATCCCGTGAGTGTCGTTAGAGGCGGTAGAGGGAAATGAAACAGGAGATGAGCCGCAGCGTTTTCCTGACATCAACTCTAAATAATAAAAAACTAAAGTTGTCACCCCGTCTGCCAAGCGTGGGAGGTCATATCAAGTATCCCCCTATGAGGTCATCTATGGGGAAGGCCCATTTTAAGCAGTGGACTATAGATAGGCTGTAAAGAAAGAATGATGAGTATCATCTGTTGTCAAAATTCGATCAACTCTGTAGGTAACGCCGTATAGTTTACGTAACATTTTTATAGTATTTTCCCGTGTAGGGAAGGCAAAAGCATCTTAGCGTATACAGCCATGAACGTGATCAAAATGCTTTTATTTAATTGGTTAAAACGTTTTGTATAGATTAAAATCATGTGTCTATGCATGTTCATTTTACATGATCTTCATTTTTATGCACATTTATGGCATCTTTCGAATGATATAACTGTTAGCGGTAATAGTACTGATCTACTAAGCTGTTTTTGGATCGATAATCCTGTTCGAAACTTTTTGTCTATAAAAATAATTTATCGGTTTTTGGATATGTCTAACTCTGTGTCCAGAATCAGCTCATATCCAGTGTACTATATGTGTCAGCATGAATAGATTTTATTTCATACCCAAAAGAGAATTGGGCTGGAATGTGCTATAATCGAATTGAAGAGGGCTTTAACAGTTATTCTGTTTGCAATTGTGTATCGATACGTTTATGATATAATTTGTTATATAAATAGCTTTAGAAAAAGTACTTACAGTCTGGCTACATGAGTAAATTCTGGCATTAGGCAAGAGGCGAGCACGGGGTATGCGGAGGCAGCGGTGGGCACCCAAATCGATCACATCCCGTGTTTGCTCTTCGTTGTTAACACTGTATCAAATATTTGTATTTATTACTTGTATAATATTGAAAAATCCGCACGGCAGTCGACGAAGAAATTGGCCCAAACACGCAACATACGCGAATTGTGACGGGGCGGCATGTACTATACTAGGGAGGTACGAAGTTCTGGAGTCGCCGCCGCCTTGCTAAGAAAACGATTCAATGAATCTCCTGCTTGCCTGTACATACCACAAAGAGGCAATTAAGGGTCATCCCCACCTTTACACCCAATTGTATCGCTGAGGCAGATGTGTGAGTAGCCGGCTTGACACACACTTGCCTCAGACCGACTGGAATGTATACCCGCTTGTAATTATACTGGCTTTCACCCTTCAAAGTGGATCAGAGTAATGATTTACCATACACTAAATGAAAACATAGTCATTACTAGTTTGATTAAGTATTACTACATTATAATTGAACACCATGTATGATGTAGTAGACACAGCTTTTTTGATCCTACTGATCTTCGTCTAGTGAATATTATTCATCTACGACATTTGTAAAAATTACTGAAACAAAAAGTCTAATTTCTATTACTAAGGTATTTCATAATTTATTTGTGTACATTGAATAAAAATTGCTGCAAATTTTACTTCTACAAATGAAACAACATTTAGAACGGTTTTACAGAATTACGTTCCACAGAACTATTAACCTTTATTAACCATTTTATAAAAACATTAATGAATGTACTTTAGGATCAGTACCTACAGATGTAACTTATACAGTAAGTCTGATAAAGTATATACATTACAAAACACGCTCGTTTCGGCTAGCTTATAAGCTGTTGATGAAACCTATTAGCCAAGCAACAATACTAACACTAAATAGCTTACTGACCTCAAAACTAGTAGGAAACTGCGTGAACCGTCAAAGAAAGAAGTCAGCTGGGTACGAAACCAGAAATGTATTGAGAACGGCTTCTGGCACTGTGTAATTTTAGGCAATGAGCAGGCTGGCAAGCTCTTAAAGGGATAAAAAGAACGCAATGGGATCATATCCATTATGTGATATCTCTTGCAGCCTAGCCCGATTGATCTTTGACCTTATTATGGAAAATCTTCATTACCTGGTCTTAAACACTAAACCTAAGTATTCTAGAATCATAATCCGATCATGATCTATATTTCGCTTCAGAATCCCTAGGACTGAGTAAGAACAAATTGCAGATTTTGGCTAGAGACCCAACTGAAACATTGCTGCTGCATATATTACTTACAGAGGAATTTAGTTAAACGTCCGGAATTAAAAATAAGTAAATTAAACGCGTTAAAATCCTTTAAACAATTTTATTCAATGAGCAATTATGAAGTTAATAGTATCTATCTGCCCAAATATGGTTAGAATTGACGAACCAGAGCCAACTCATTAAACATTTTTTAATAGGCTAATGTAACACTAAATTCTAATCTTCATTGTTTGTAATACGTGCTTAGGTAAAATTGTCAGATCTCTAGATTATTTAAATTTGAAATAATTTTAACTCCCTGACCTACAGCGATCTCGTCTCACGGAAACTTCGTGACAAAGTTTAGTCTTTTATCACTGCGGCGTGACTCTGGATAAGGTACCATACTCATACTGATTTATCCGAGGGTGTAACTTTAATGCAATACTTGATGCAGACTGAACCTTGGTAGTTGCCAAACTAGGAAAATAAATTATTTGCGTATCATAGTAAATGTTTTATTTAGAAAGGAGTTTCTGAAAAATCCTGGATTGTCTTTTTTAATCAAATATAATAAAACTCAAATATCAAAACAAATAACAAAACAGAATATTGATAAAACTTTATGGTGTGTAAACTTATAACGACGAGACTTAATTATACGTAGGTGTATGTTAATATTAATAAGCAATAAGTCTAGACACACTGATTATTATGTTAGTACTTGTCGGAGCAAATAAGTTTGTTTCCTTTTTCTTAGGCAATGAGATTTATTCATGGGACGATTCTCCACCGCGTGAATCCACTAAACCGTCATAAGCACCTAAGAGTTTAGAAAGAATAGAATAGAATAATTTTATTCAATTGGAGTCATAACTGGTATTACCTTTTTTTTTCCAACGTTAGGAACTCTAGGATTTTCTCCTGTATCGTGGAGGCAGTTTATAAAACATAAATTTCATAAGGACAAACATCCAGACCTGGAACCCTGAATTTACATAATGTACTTCACTGTTTTAATAAAACAATTTTTAATAAAATTAAAGGTATTTGATTGGTTCTTTTAATTAACTGATTATAAGAAATATTTTCAGTGGTAGTAGTGATTTTTATTGATCATGTTTTTGTTATTCATTGTTTTTTGATCGTGATTTCTAGTGATCACTATGATTCAAGATCATAAGAGCTGTTTCATTTGTTTCGAATCAGAATTCAGAATTGTACATAAACTTTTTTCTTAATACTTTATTGAAGCGAATTTGTTTTTCAACGCTCGCAATTAACTTGTGCAAAAATCGTTAAGTTTTATAATGAACAAGATGAGAAACTATATGATATGCAAGCTAACAGTCTACCTGATAGTAAATTACTACTAAGTTCATGGACATCATGGGCAACCTATTATATCCTATCTGTTTGTAATAGCTAAATAACTGCCTTATATTGACATGAGGGGGTTGAATCACAATTTTTAAAATTTTTGTCTGTCTCTCTGTCTGGGCTAATCTTCGAGATTGCTGAACTGATTGCAATGAAACTTAACGAACATAATTATGGAGTGCAATGCCAGGAGTGTTCTAGGCTTTTATACTTCATTCGAAAATTTTGGATAGTTTTTTTTGAGTTCCTAATCGAAATATTGATATAATAAATGATCTTTGATGACTACCTTAAATCTAAATAAACCAAATAACTGGTTCGATTCCCCGCTAATGAAAAAAATACTTAAATAAAATGTTAACAAGTTTAGAGTCATACTTTTTTATCCAATGTGTAGGTATGTTTATTATTCTGATGTATTCAGTTATGTACCTATTCAGATCAGTTCAGTACTAAGTTATTTAAAAAAATTAGGTATGAAACAGCTTACCGATCCTCCGTGGCCTTATGAGATTCTTCAAGGCACATTAACATGTTGCCGTATTCACGAGCACTATAAATGTACCTACATGTTAGGCATTATTACAACAGAACAAAAACACAAAACGTAACAACAAGAACAACATCATTAATTAATTAATAACAAGTATAACGACAATAATTCAATAAACAAAACAATTGAACTATCGCTCGTGATAGTCAACATGGCACTGTCTCAAAACTAAAATTATTGTAACGTCCTTGAAGCATGTGTAAATTCCACAGCGCAAGGCGACACGAAGCAGCGTGTGAAAGGGAAGGGTAGAGTGAGTAAGTAGTATACCTAATGCATTGTTTCGTACCGATCTAGGTAAGAGTTCGCGCCCGCGAGGATATTGACCCTATTGTCAGCTGATTTTCTTTTTAAGTTTCACTGCTGATTTTATGTTTACGTATTTTCATGATTATTCGGGATCGAATTTCTTTGTGACCCAGCATCATAGGTATCCTTAGTACTATCATCTGTCTTCGTTTTCGGAGCGTTTCAAAAATACTCCTGTATATATATATATATATATATATATATTATATTTATATATAGAATATATATATGAAATTATAATAATATTATATAATAACATATATAATTTATATATTCTGTATGAAATTATATAATGTTATTATATAATTTCATACAGAATATATATTTTATTCATTATAACCTATAATGAATAAATAAATCTTTAAACAAAGATTGCTATTTATAATTTTATACGAAATGCATTACTTACACACATATTTACAAATTACATCAGAATATTTTCTGTTTTACTATAATCAAGTGACAATAACCAATCTCGAACTTTAAATTTACACTCATGTCTCGAAAGAGGATAAGAATTTAGATTTCTATTTAGCTTATTATAAAGTACTGAGGATAGATATGAACTTTGTCGCCTAGAAAAAGAAGTTCGACATCTGTCAATAATCAGTACATCCGGTATTCTGCGTTTATTACGACAGATGTCAGGGTCATAAGGAGTTAGTGCATGTTTCATTAAGTACAACTGTTGGATGTACAACTGCCTGAGAGTCAGCAGTTTGCATTCTTGTAAAGCAGATTTGTAGGATACCTGAACGTTTAACAGTCATAGTTTTAGGAGACATCTTTGAGCTCTTTCTAATTTTATCATAAATGTTTTGCATGTATCCTCCCCAGGCAATTATACGATATCCTATAATTGATTGTGCTAAGGGTAGTATACAGTTCTTAATAAATCAAAATCAGCGATGTGCCTTAGCCTTTTAAATGTCAAAATAAATATCCGAGTGCGCGTTGATATAAGATCTATGTGTGGAAGCCAGCTTAGTTTCTCGTCTATAACTACTCCGATATATTTAATTGATTTGGATTTCGTCATTTTAGGGCAAAGGCAAGTATCTGTCGACTGTAAACCACAAAAGTGTACTGTTAGTTGTATATCTTTAACAGTTTGGGTGTTGGTTATATGGAACTGCATATAGGTGGACTTAGATATATTAAGAGTCAATAGATTCTCCTCAAGCCAATTTGCCACAGTTTGAAGGTCCTTAATTGCAAACTCCTGGACCTCAGGCCAAGTCTCTCCGTAGAAAATTAAGGCTGTGTCATCAGCATAAGTAAATAGCTTGCCTTGAGTTAGTGTCATTGAGCACAGGTCGTTAATGTAAACCAAGAAGAGACTTGGTCCCAGGATACTGCCCTGAGGGACTCCAAACGTGACACAGCGTCTGAGCTAAATTTTTATTTATTTTACTCTCTGCACACGGTTACATAGAAAATCCTTAAAAATGGAAAGGGCAAAATCTCTTATTCCAATTTTTTCTAGTTTGTTTACAAGAATAGGTATTGAAACGGTGTCAAAAGCCTTGGTTAAATAAAGGAAAACACTTCTGTTTATAGTCCAGTTTATTTGTAATAAATTCAGACAACAACAACAACCAACAACGTCCCGAGCCCCATTCTTGTAAACAGGAGTAATGGGAGATCTTTTAAAAACTTTTGGAAAACATCCTTGTTCAAAACAGACTTTAAAAAGGGTTGTGAGTGGCAGAAGTATTTTATCCTTGGTCATTTTAAGGAAGACAGCAGGGATGGAATCCCAACCAATAGCACAATCATTTTTAAGACCCATCAATATTGTTTCAACTTCTACCTCGTCAAGAGAATCGAGCACAAATGAATTAAGTGACCAGGGCATAGTATTAACATTAGCAGGTTTAGCACCGTTTGCTAGAATTTTATCAGCTAAATTTCTACCTAAAGTTGAAAAATAGTAATGAGCTCTCTCCACTGAGTCTGTAGGATTTTCACTAATCAAATTTTCAGCGTAATTATTTTTAGTATCACGTCCGGAGATGGCTTTGATTGCAGACCAAGTTTCTTTCCTGTTCTTTGCATTTGCCAAAATACTTTTTTCATATTGGCGCTTGAGCTTACTTAACAAGGAATTGCAGTAATTCCTATAACGCTTATAAGAAATTTTAAGTATTTCATTGTCAGGATTCTTTTTCAGTTTTTGGTGAAGTTTATCGCGGTGACGGATACACCTTATCAGTCCAGGCGTCATCCAAGCCTTAAGCGTTCGTTTCGCTCTAGGCAGCTTAATTTTAACAGTATTTTTCTTTATAGCAGAGGGTAGTATAACGACAAATTTTTCGGTAGCGTGTCTGCATTTGAAGTTGAAAATATAATAGAAAAATCAGCAGACTCTATACATTTGATGGCATCATCATGATTTATTTTATCAATAAAAATATTATTAGGGTTGCGTTTGGGGTTCAAAGAAACATTTGTTAACACTAAGGAGTGATCAGTGATTACACTATCGAGTATCATTATTTGAGTGTTTAATACTGTTTTTACCATAACATGGTCTAAACAATTATTAATACGGGTGGGATTGGTATGAACTAGTAAAAGACCTAATCCTGCAGTTAAATTTAAATAAGGTTCACTGTCTTTGTCTTTATTGCCTTGAATAATATTTATATTGATATCGCCCATACTAAATATGTTACTAGATTTAAGGGACGAATAATTTTTTCTACAGAATTTAAAAAGTTGTCAATATAATAATAGGAGGGTGATCTATATACCGGTAATATTACTATATCTGGATTTATTTTAATCAAAACATAGTTATCACAATTTGAATCAGGTTTTGTTATTATACAATAAATAGAGTGTTTAGAATAAACTGTTATACCATCATTTTGGAATGGACATTTGAGAAATGACATTTGTGACCTGGAAGGCGAGGAACAGGCTTATTAACATAAAGGCGACATTGATATGTATGCTATAAAGCCATCCAGGTTTTTATAAACGCTACGTATATTTTGTGCAATGATATTCAAAGAATTACAAGATTTTCTGACAATATCATTGCACTTTAAAACATCGCACACAAAAGATAAAGCCACCATAATATTATCCATATCTGATGTAATTAGACTCTGTAATTCAGGCATTTTTAAAGAGGAAAAATTCATTGTCACATCTATAGTTTCGAATTAAACAAAAGAAATTAAGAGCCATCCACAAAATGTTCGAGAAAACCATATACTGTAAAAATATACAGTACGGTTAAAATAGTAATGAGAATGTATGTCTTATCATTCAGTAAAGAATATACAATGTTATATATATAATTAAAGAAATAATCGATAAATATTTGATAGTAAATAAAATTAGAATAAGCAGTAACCAAATTTCTCAGCACTTTACTCTCACTTTAGCACCCATGGTCAAATGATCACGGGGGACCATGTGACCATGGGTGCTGTAAAGCACCCGAAACGTCGGGAATTAATAAAAATAAGTTATTAAACGCGATATAATCCGTAAAAGTAGTTTTATTCAATGTGTAGTGTTCGCGTAAATATAAGAAACCTTCACTCAGATTTTGCTCCAACAACCACACTCCTATGATTTTTCGATTTATGTAAAGTGGATAACTTTACAAAAAAATTGCTCTACCTAGAAGTACCTGCATACTCTGTTTGGGATAAAAGAAAGTTCCAAAGGAGAAAGAGAGGAACAAACGTTGAAGGCTGGCCAGGGGTCAAAAAAGAGCATGTTCTGGGCAGGGTTTACACTGTGCATCCGAACAATACAGAATGCTATCACGGAATGAGATCCGGGGCCCAATTTCGTTTGAAGCGTTAAAAATGTAGATGGTCATTTATATTCCACGTTCCAATCAGCGTGCAAAGCTCTCGGCTTGCTTGAAGATGGTCAGCATTTGTTCGCAGCAATGGAAGAGGCACCACTTTGCCAATCACCGCAAATGATTTGGGATCTTTTTACGATTATTTTAGTGTTCTGCCAAGTATCAGAACCTTTAAAGCTTTGGGAGAAATTCAAAGAATATGAAGATTTTAAAAGGCAATTAGAAAGACAGGGAGATGTGGATGTAGAGCACATAACAGATGTGGTATTTAACAAATGCCTTTCGGTAATAGAAGATGCCGTATTAGCGTTGGGTGGTCGGCTACTAAAAGAGTATGGGTTACCTCAGCCAAGCAAAGAACCACAATTTGAAAATATAGAGTTTCTTAAAGAGACAAGTTACGACTTAGCATCATTAGAAAATACAGTTAAAAATAATGAAGGATCACTGAATGACGAACCAAAAGCAGTTTGCAGTCAAATTACCACAAAAATTTTATAAAATGAGGGTGGATTATTGTTTTTAGATGCTCCCGGTGGAACAGGCAAAACATTCCTCATAAAATTGCTATTAGCAAAAGTAAGAAGTCCTAGCGGAATTGCTTTGGCTGTGGCTTCTTCTGGGATCGCAGCTACACTGCTTGAGGGTGCACGAACTGCTCATGCTACCTTCAAGTTACCACTCCATTTAACAACAGCTGATACTCCCATTTGTAATATATCGAAACAAAGTAATTTTGCTGAAGTATTAAAACATACGAAAATGATAGTGTAGCGTGAAATAACCATGGCTCATAAGGGTGGCGTAGAGGCTTTAAACAGAACTCTATAAGATATAAGAGGAAATAAGAATTTAATGGGTGGTGTAACGGTTTTGCTGGCTGGAGATTTTAGACAGACTCTACCAGTGGTGCCAAAAGGAACTAGAGCAGATGAAGTTAAGGCGTGTCTTAAGAGGTCCACTTTATGGCTTCTAATTAAAATCCTCAAGCTCTCGAAAAATATGCGGGTATACTTAGGAGAAAAAGAGTCTGCTGGTGGATTTGCGAATATCTTACTTGAAATCGGTAACGGTGATAACCCGATAAATGACGGAATGATAACCATCCCTGATAATTTGTGCACAGTTGTATTTACGTTACAGGAGTTAATATCCAAAATTTACCCAGATATTGCTCATATCCACGATAAGCCAATGGAATGGTTGTGTGAACGTGCCATACTAACCCCGAAAAACGACCAAGCAGCGGCAATTAACGATATACTGTTAATGTCTTTTGAGGGGGAAGAAATAGTGTACACGTCAATAGACTCTGTGATCAACACAGATGACGCAATTAACTACCCTCTATATCATAAGCTTATTCTGCGCGTGGGCACTCCTGTTATGTTGTTGCGAAATTTAAAACCTCCTCAACTGTGCAACGGAACCAGACTAAAAGTAAAAGCGTAACGCTTTTACTTTTAGCAAATCGCAATGTAGTGGAAGCCACTGGAATTATAACTGGATGTGCGCAAGGGGAAACTGTATTTGTAACAATAATTCCCTTGATCCCGAATGATCTTCCTTTTGAATTTAAACGAATACAGTTTCCCCTCAAAATCTGCTTTGCAATGACCATAAACAATCACAAGGGCAGACATTAAAATTTGCAGGTATAAACTTGAGAGAAAATTGTTTTTCACACCGGCAATTCTATGTGGCTTGCTCACGCGTAAGCTCGCCCAGTAGTCTGATAATTTTAGCACACAGTAATAGATTAGTAAACAATGTGGTGTATTAATATATATATAATAATAATAATATATAACTAGTATTGATCTGAATCGACAGAATGCAACAAAAACAATATTATTATAAACATAGAATACTCACATTTTGCAATATAAGCACTCCACTGCAGGTAATCTTCAAACAAGTTATTAGAACCTCTAGTCTATGGTTCACATATCGTAAGTGACAGCTACATTCACCCCCCTTCCCCTCCTTCACCCCTCTGTCGATTTTCTGTCACTGTCACAGTGTCGTTATTTTTATTACAGTTTCAAATTTGATCGAGTGTAGTTTTGCGTTGATTTGTTTCCGTAACTAATCCTCTCAATTCCTGAAGCTGTAATATTATCTTGTCTTGCAATATGTATAACAAGTGTTGTGTTCCAGCGTGTGCTAGTAGACGAAAGGACGTCAGTTTTCATATGTTGCCAAAAAGTGAGATATGACTCAAAAATAGTTACAGTGTATTAACTGTGAAAGACTGCGAAGCTTAAGTTTCCAGAAACTTTGTAAACATTTTGTTTGTCGAAAACATTTTGAGAAGATGTTTCTCGCAATCTCGCCCGAAAGAGTTCGCCTTTGCCCCAACGCCTATCCAACGTTGTTTACTGTTATCTTTAAAGATTTTGCATGTTTTTAACTCTTTTTTTATCTTTTTTACTTGTATGAATATGTGTGGTTTGGTTTATTTCTTTTTAATCTAATTAATATAACTGATTATAACTAATTAGTAAAGAAAGAAACATTAACCTTTACATTTTCCGAACAAATTAACTTCCCCACTATGAAATCTGTCAAATATTATACCTCATATTTAAGTGTCGCCGTCCTGGTAGCAAAAAAGTCGTGGATCATTAATACAAACAGAAAGTTTTAGTGTGTTTATTTTTTACTTTTATTAATAGATCGCGAGATGTGTTGCTCTGTTCTCACGAATCTTCCACTGTATTGGAGCCACTGGTGTAAGGACATCGAGCTGATCTTTAAGAGGATTCTGACTACTCCGCGGCTCCAGGAGTAGTTTATGTTTCCGTGTTCTTCGGCCTTGGTTGTTACCAGTATGCCTCTGCTGGCTCACGGTGGTTCCTAAATGGTGAAGAGGTGAAGTTGCTTAGGCGGCTGAGGCACGGAGCTCCACCAGGCGTAGAGCCGCCAGCGAAGCAGTGTCCAGGGCAGTCGATGGGATAGGCGGCGCCCAGGATATTTGTGAGTGCAAAGGGGGCGTTGGAAGCGGTATTAGGCGTGGAGGGGGTGCCTGATACAGCCTTGGATTACGCACCAGTCTCCGTGGCTTTGCTTTCGTTGTGCCTTTTAATGAGTTTGTCGTCGTCGGTGGTCTTTATTTTTATACGCGTTTTGGGGCCAGGATATCTGTAAATGCAAGGAATATAACTGCTACTAATGTATTATATTTAATATTACTGATAATAATAATATCCTCCGGACCGAAGTTTGGTCACGGCAGCCTATCTCAACAGAGACTAGACATCTGCGCAGGACCGGATTACAGTGCCCGAGTGTCTGCGCAAGCATAGGTGCACTGTCTATTTCCTCACTCTCATAGTCCTATGGAACGGCAAACTGACACGACCGGAGAGAGATCAGGCGCAGTACCAATGGCTTTACGTGCTTTCCGATGCACGGGAGTGAAACACCTCCATCTTCCTGACGTCGGGCTGCTACTGAGAGGTTCTTGACAGGAATATTAAATAACGGATTATTTTGGCGCGACCCGGGATTAAAACCCGCGACCTTATCATCAGCAGTTGTATTTACGACCATTAGGCCAACGAGGCAATCATATAGCTCGTATCGCCTATACCACCGTGTAGTGGTGGCGTAAGAAAATTCACTACCCCATTATCGTCCCGTGGGTGTCGTTAGAGGCGGTAGAGGGAAATGAAACAGGAGATGAGCCGCAGCGTTTTCCTAACATCAACTCTAAATAATAAAAAACTAAAGTTGTCACCCCGTCTGCCAAGCGTGGAGCTATATCAAGTATCCCCTATGAGGTTATCTATGGGAAGGCCATGTAAAGTGGACTATAGATAGGCTGTAAAGAAAGAATGATGAGTATCATCTGTTGTCAAAATTCGATCAACTCTGTAGATAACGCCGTATAGTTTGCGCAACATTTTTATAGTATTTTCCCGTATAGGGAAGGCAAAAGCATCTTAGCGTATACAGCCATGGGCGTGATCAAAATGCTTTTATTTAAATGGTTAAAACGTTTTTTATAGATTAAAATCATGTGTGTATGTATGTTTATTTTATATGAACATACATACACACATGATTCTATTTTATGCACATTTATGGCATCTTTCGAATGATATAACTGTTAGCGGTAATAGTACTGATCTACTAAGCTGTTTTTTGGATCGATAATCCCTGTTCGAAACTTTTTTGTCTATAAAAAATAATTTATCGGTTTTTGGGATATGTCTAACTCTGTGTCCAGAATCAGCTCATATCATAGTGTACTCATGTGTACAGTACACCGGATAGAATAACTAAGTGTCTCTTCTCAAGAAGCAAATAGATTTTATTTCATACCCAAAAGAGAATTGGGCTGGAATGTGCTATAATCGAATTTAAGAGGGCTTTAACAGTTATTCTATTTGCTAAATTGTGTATCGATACGTTTATGATATAATTTGTTATATAAATAGCTTTAGAAAAAGTACTTACAGTCTGGCCACATGAGTAAATTCTGGCATTGGGCAAGGGGCAAGCACGGGGCATGCGGAGGCAGCGGTGGGCACCCAAATCGATCACATCCCGTGTTTGCTCTTCGTTGTTAACACTGTATCAAATATTTGTATTTATTACTTGTATAATATTGAAAAATCCGCACGGCAGTCGACGAAGAAATTGTCCCAAACACACGCGAATTGTGACGGGGCGGACGAGGTAGAAGTTCTGGAGTCGCCGCCGCCTTGCTAAGAAAACGATTCAATGAATCTCCTGCTTGCCTATACATACCACAAAGAGGCAATTAAGGGTCATCCCCATCTTTACACCCCAATTGTATCGCTGAGGCAGGTGTGTGAGTAGCCGACTTGACACACAATTGCCTCAGACCGGCTGGAATGTATACCCGCTTGTAATTATACTGGCTTTCTTCACCCTTCAAACTGGATCAGAGTAATGATTTACCATACACTAAATGAAAACATAGTCATTACTAGTTTGATTAAGTATTACTACATTATAATTGAACACCATGTATGATGTAGTAGACACAGTTTTTTTTTTGATCCTACTGATCTTCGTCTAGTGAATATTATTCATCTACGACATTTGTAAAAATTACTGAAACAAAAAGTCAAATTTCTATTACTAAGGTATTTCATAATTTATTCGTGTACATTGAATAAAAATTGCTGCAAATTTAACTTCTTCAAATGAAACAACATTTAGAATGTTTTTATAGAATTACGTTCCACAGAACTATTAACCTTAATTAACCATTTTATAAAAACATTAATGAACCTGATCAGTACCTACAGGTGTAAATTATACATTAAGGCATTCAATAAAGTATATACTTTACAAAAACTCGCTCGTTTCGGCTAGCTTATAAACTGTTGATGAAACTCTATTAGCCAAGCAACAATACTAACACTAAATAGCTTACTGACCTCAAAACTAGTAGGAAACTGCGTGAACCGTCAAAGAAAAAAGAAGTCAGCTGGGTACAAAACTAGAAATGTATTGAGAACGGCTTCGGCACTTGTGGTAATTTTAGGCAATGAGCAGGCTGGCAAGCTCGAACTAAAGGGATAAAAAAGAACACAATGGGATCATATCCATTATGTGATATCTCTTGCAGCCTAGCCCGATTGATCTTTGACCTTATAATGGAAAATCCTCATTACCTGGTCTTAAACACTAAACCTAAGTATTCTAGAATCATAATCCGATCGTATGATCTATATTTCGCTTCAGAATCCCTAGGACTGAGTAAGAACAAATTGCAGATTTTGGCTAGAGACCCAACTGAAACATTGCTGCTGCATATATTACTTACAGAGGAATTTAGTTAAACGTCCGGAATTTAAAATAAGTAAATTAAACGCGTTAAAATCCTTTAAACAATTTTATTCAATGAGCAATTATGAAGTTAATACTCTTTACTAAACCATTTTTTTGCTTAATTAAATTTTTAAATTTTTTTCATAGATTAGGCCTGCATATTTTCTCTGAGTTATTGTAAAAGCGTATATATTGCCCCATGAAGGAATTACTGACCTTTTTTCTCCTAAACGTTACCCCCACTCTAGGATTTTCTCCTGTATCGTGGAGGCAGTTTACAAACATAAATTTCACAAGGACAAACATCCAGACCTGGAACAATTATTTGTAGATCATCCGTGCGGGATTTGAACCCGTTGCCCTCAGCGCCGCAACTCATTGCTAAGCCACTGAGCCACGGAGTCGATAACTAACTTGCTGTTATTCATAGAATTTACAGAATGTACTTCACTGTTTTTAATAAAACAATTTTTAACAAAATTAAAGGTATTTGATTGGTTCCTTTAATTAACTAGATTATAAGAAATATTTTTCAGTGGTAGTAGTTTGAGATTTCTAATGATCACTATGATTTATATAAGATCATAAGAGCTGTTTCATTTGTTTCGAATCAGAATTCAGAATTGTAAATAAACTTTTTTCTTAATACTTTATTGAAGCGAATTTTTTTTTAACGCTCGCAATTAACTTGTGCAAAAATCGTTAAGTTTTATAATGAACAAGATGAGAAACTATATGATAAGCAAGCTAACAGTCTACCTGATAGTAAATTACTACCAAGTTCATAGACATCATGGGCAACCTATTATATCCTATCTGTTTGTAATAGCTAAATAACTGCCTTATATTGACATGAGGGGGTTGAATCAAAATTTTTAAAATTTTTGTCTGTCTCTCTGTCTGGGCTAATCTTCAGGATTGCTGAACTGATTGCACTGAAACTTAACGAACATAATTATGGAGTGCAATGCCAGGAGTGTTCTAGGCTTTTAAACTTCATTCGAAAATCTTGGATAGTTTTTTTTTTGAGTTCCTAATCGAAATATTGATATAATAAATGATCTTTGATGATTACCTTAAATCTAAATAACGCCACATTTATAGATCCAGGAGGGGCGAGGTTGGGTCACCAGTCTATGGATAAAAAGGCGGTATGCTGTGCTCTGCCATGTCTTCCAATTAAAAGTGTGTTATCGAATATCTAGTTATCTAATAAATGCATCTTCTTTTAATATTGCTTTGCTTGCCGAGTCACAGTATAAATATAAATAATGTTACTACATACAGAAGTTACACTCATTTGATGTTGACTGCTTGCCGACGTTTTAATAGCCTACATAATTATTAATAATTAGATAAATCGCACACACAAGCTAAATAAAACTTTTTTCGCTGCGCGCGAGTGTCCATATTACATTGCATCTTTTCCCCTTCCTACGTCACGACGAACTTTCCGTGGTTACTAAGGGCTGTCAATAAAGAGTAAAAAAATACATTGCGAAATGGTAAGTTACTTAAGGAAAGTACCTATTCTGAAAATGATCGACTGATCATATTTTCGCTACTATATGAGTTTTGTAATGCCCAACGCATGCAACTTGCAAGCCCATTTGTTGGGAATCGCGATGCTTGGCTCGGAAGAAATAGGTAGATAGTGTAAACAACAAATAAACCCGAAATACAATTTCTAACAGAATTGTGATCGTATTCTACTTAATTAAAAATCTTGGAAATAAAGTTTTAGTTTCAGTATTTTGTGTTATTATAACACAGATACTGTACAATATATAAAAAAGACAACTATAGGTATGTAAGTGGGTACTTGGATAGTGAAGTAAATTTCAACTTAGTTTTGTAATAAAGTACATATATATTACTTATGTAGTTAAATTATTACTTAATTCTATTTCCCTATAAGTACCTATCTACCAAAAAATGAAATAAATTCACCTTTCATTATCCTTCAGTAACTTAAATAATGATATATTTGAATCCTTTTGTTTGGTCATTAAGCATCCAGTCACGCTAAAATTATAGCAAGAACGACGTTTTACCATTATAATTTATCAAATAGATAGGTAATAAATCATACATACATATTATTTATAAATTACATTACAACTTTTTCTACGATCTTATCCTACAATTAAATATACTAAACACTGAACAGAAACTATTTCAACAAGTATTTACAAAAAACTATTTACATTAACAGCGTTAAAAAACTTTAACATTCAATCGCCTAGAACGCACTAGCCCCAACTGCCTATGTGTAGCCCAGGGCGCCTCGCGATTTTAGGTAATTATTTCACGCAGGTAGCAAGAGTGACAGAGGCCTGGCCGAGTACAAAAACTTTAAACAAATTTGTGTGCTGCAGTATCGTTCCTGAAAGTTGTAAGGTATACAATGTTTTGTTGAGCGTGGTCCTTCCCTGGTCGAGCTGACCCATTCGTGCTGCAGCTATAATAAAGCTGCTGCGTGGCTCTATAACGTATAAGATCTCTACGATCTAGAGTAAATGAAAAATTATTGTGCAACATGCCTCTCTGAGGGCAACAAAACGGGGGATGGGCAGCAGCGCCTCCCTAATAACAACTAAATTATAATAAATGCGGTTGCCAACCTGCCTGCCAAGCATGGCAAGCATGGCAATAAGGAAAATGTGCCTCTGTTCAGAGGTGGACTTTTAATATGCCTTAACGGACGGAATGTAACGGATGCCTCTTTGCCAAAGAAATTATGACACAATATACTCGTAATTCAGTATTTTTAAACCTTTGTAAACAATGTTTAATTTATGTGTAAAATAGTACAAAATAGAACTTTCTAGTAGACCCTATATATATATCTCGATAAAACAGCGCCGATCCCTCCAAGACTAGGTTTGCCAGACGTCCTTTATTTTAAAGTATATCCCTAGTTAAGACCCAAAAATTGATCTAGTCCCTTAATTTGAAATTTTTAATAGAGGACAAGGCAAAATCGCGCGTATTCCACATTCTCTTTGCTAGTTGAGAGCAAAGAGTTTAAAAACCACTTTCAGGTGACGCGCGAAATTAGAGAGGCAAACTACGTTCGTTACATTACGTATTGACATTGATTTTTATATTAACAATTATAGCTACAGATACCATAACAACATTTTATTGAAAACAATATGATATCCTTTATTGTCATCCTATGCCCTTATTTAATCGTATAAAATCCTCTAAAACATGAAACGGGTTCTGGCAACCCTATCCAAGACTCAAATCGATATGCGAACGGTACCGTGTGTAGTTCTCCGAGGGCGTATTACTCAGTCACTCACAGTATCCTCGTCCAAGCCGACAGCGATATTGTACGCCGGATAATACCAGTTAGTTCTTTATCTATTTTTTTATATAATATTGATTTATGATTTAAATTGTGTTGTATATTTAAAGGTTATCTATCGTTATAATAAATAAGTGTAAAAATTTTTTTATGAACTGCAACGTTATATTTAGCGCTAGTTTATAATAAATTTTATTTGACGCTAACCACTGGTGGTAGAGGACAAACAATAAACAATCATTTGTGTTAAAGGAAGAACAAGAACGGTTGTTATAGCATCAGGTAAGTTGCAACAATTAATTCAAAACTTTTCGCTAGCGGCGATTGTAAATAATAAGTTTTGTTCAATGAATGCAATTTCACATTTTGATTATTGTTAATTGCATTGTAATTGCCCTAAATCTAACGCAACAATAAATTCATAGAAATTTTACCAACTTAATTGATCTGTTTGTTATATGTATACTTATAAACTACTTTTGATATTTACTGATGCGTTTTTAACTTATATTAGAATTAATTTAATTATTTATTTACTATACATTCTGTGTATTAAATATCGGAATTTGTCAATTAAAAAAAATACAAATTATTCATCTAAATTTATTTTATCGCCTTCAGTAGGCCCCATCGCTTGCAATACAACATCTCCAACGCTTCACCCAGTCTTCCATACATTTTATAGGCTATTTGCGGTATGGCCTTAGCTCATTCAGCGAATTTTGTTATGGCTTATCGACTCAAAACTTTTCCTCGAAGTGGTAATTTTAACTTGGGAAATAAAAAGTCGACGGAGCCATATCAGGTGGTGCTTGGTCGAGAACTTTTGTTGAATGTTTCGCTAAAACTCTTTCACTATAATGGCTGTGTGTGATGGTGCATTATCGGTGCAGCATCCATGAGTTGTGTTACAAATCTGGACGTTTCGGCGGATACTCACGCAAACGCTTCATGACGCCAAATAATATTCTTTATTCACTGTTTCTCCTTTGAAGGAATTGGAGTGAACCACACCACGGTAGTCAAAAACTGTCAGCATCACCTTGATTTTGGAGCGACTTTGCCGCGGTTTTGGGTTTCGCTCGTTTTCGAGACGCCATTCTGAAGACTGTTATTGTTTCATGTCGTACTCATAAACCCATGTCTCGTCGCCGTTATTATACGTTTCATAAAGGTCGGATCCGTAGAAGCTCGAAACCATGTCTTCAGCGACATGTTGCTGCGCTTTGAACAAAATTGAGCTTTGGAACTAGTCGAGCGGCGACGCGTTTCATGCTAAAATGTCAATGAGAATGTTGTGGACGGACTTAAAAGATATTCACCCACTAGCCAACTCTCTCAGACTCATACGTCGATTGACACCAGTTTTGATTTTGTCGATGTTTTCTTTGGTCAGTGGCGGGAAGGTCTACCAGAACGAGGCAAGTCTACTACTACTTCGCCTTCTTTAAAAGCCTTATACCATTCATAAGCCCTTGTTTTCGATATACACGATTCGCCGTAGGTATTTCGCAACATTTTAGTGATTCACCATATGATATCATTCGAAACACAAAATTTAAGGCACACTCTTTGTTCAACAATATTTTCCATTGTAAAATCGCCGATAACTCAAAACTATGACCAACAAAAGTGTAGTTTAAAACAAATTAAATGACAGATCCTGCTCAAACTTTGCGCGCTAAATCAGTACAGTGCTACCAACATGCAGTAAAAATTAGAACGACCTCTTTTACGCGGGTCTTTTATTGACATATTCTGATACTTTTTACACAGAGTTGTATTCTGAAACGCAAACGACATTTTGTTTATTTTAGCTTTGTATCTTTTAATTTTACTCATATAAAAAGTATCCCATTTTTGTTAATTTAGGACATTTTCTATTTGTGTTCAAATTAATAATATGGAGCGATGGTAAACTAATGGTCAATGGTGCGGACTGTACAGCCGGTAAATCGTTGTTCAAATCTATCATCTGACTACCTGTCGTGAACCACATTTGCATTTGAAGCTTACTTGGAGTGGTTAACGAGATTATTAGTAATGTTAATAGCGGTTCTAGTAATTAATCTAATAATTAAATTAATCGAGTATAAATGTATATGTCTATGTGCCATAGCAATCACATACCATTAAGTGGACTGTGTGCTCGTTTGTCACCCTTATTCTATAAAAAATAAAGATTAAAATAGATGCTGCGCATTGGACCCGCCCAGACGGTAATCAATATTGAAATGTGTGGGCGGTCGTCTCTCCCGGGGTTCTCGTACTGCACTTTTGTCCTAGCTGCCGGGGTGGACACGGAGACTCCTTGTTTATTAAGTCTGGTGTTTGGCTTAGATTTGTAACTGAATGTATCATAAATAATTTTTCGTGAATACTAACACTTTCCTAAGCTATCGCATACGATGTCTTCTGTCTAAAATTCCTGAATTTAAAAGGTATGTATGTTTTAGAAAACTTTAGTTACAAAATTTATGTACAGAACGTTTTCAAGTTTTCAGCTCCTTTATAATATTTCACTTCGGTCCAGACAAAACTTTTACCTTTAATTTACTTGCACTCCTATCATTATTATCATCATTACAGCCCTTCACAAGTCCACTGCTGAACAAAGACCTCCCCCAAGAAAAGCCACGTCCTAAGCCACCTGCATCCATCGACTTCCTGCATGTATTACCGCCATACACTTCGCTTACCGGTACGAGGCTGCCACTCGAGAACCTTTATTCCCCATCGATTGTCGGTTTTTTGAGCTATATGGCCCATTGCCACTTCGACTTACTTATCCGTTGAGCTATGTCGGTTACTTCTCTACTATTTACGAAAAATCTTTCTTAGTTCTTGGAGTCAAGCTTTGGAACTGGAACCCTAACCGTAACGGGTTAGGGTTTCTTTTTATAAAAGTTATATATAAGTTATCTGTCCCTCAAATTTCTCTTCCCTCCTTTCGTTTCGTTCCTGTCCTTTTTATAATTTAATTTGAAAATTTTAAAAGCCTCCGAAAAGAACCCACCCTACCGCAGCTAACAAAACAGCTGATGACCTTGAAACGGCTGAACCGATTTTGATAAAACATGTCTAATAACTACCGATAATACATCTGCTTTTAAATTAAAATAAACCACACCCAAATCGGTTCACTCTTTTAAGAGCTACGGTGCCACAGATATACACACATATGTACATAGCGGTCAAACTTGTAACACTGCACTTTTTGCATCGGGGGTTAATAAAATAAGGGTGACAAACGAGTTCACAGCCCACCTGATGTTAAGTGGATGCTGTGGCCCATAGACATCTATATTATCATTGAATAAGAATTTGAACTGAGATGTGATGGCCTGAGGACTAAGATGGAATGCCTCGTTTCCAATAATTAGTCTCCGGTTCTCTACACTTACCATACGAAATGCGGAAGCATTAATCTGCTATTTCACGCTGGTATTCTGTGAGAGCGTTGTCCTGCCTTGGTGGACCAGACCAAACCAGGAGTTGGGCAGCAGAGCGACCTAATAAACTAATAATAAAAATAATAATAAAAATAACTAAAAATAAAAAATAAAAACGGTTGCCAACCCGCCTGACTACGGCAAATAACATGAAGCTTATGTTCAGGGACTATTGATGGGCTGTAACAATAAAAATATTTACAAAAAAGAGAAAAGAAATCAAAAATTAATAATGTTTTCTTTTTAGACACTATTTTTAATTATAATATTGAGGAGGCTGGGTACTACCACCTGCTTGGGATCCTGTAATTAATAAAATTAAAACTAAACCCAAGCATACCACTGCAAGACTTCAAGACACAGTTAGTTCATTCTGCGTAGATCGGACCAAAATTAATAATTAAAAAAGCTGAAGGTACTCCGTATTAACTTTGACATTGGGACGTCAATCACCTCAGTCCCCCGTGACCATGGGTGCTGTAAAGCACCCGAAACGTCGGGAATTAATAAAATAAGTTAATTAAACGCGATATAATCCGTAAAAGTAGTTTAATTCAATGTATAATATTGAGATTAATTATTATTCAATTATTTTCGAGACATTAATTAGTTCGGCCCGCAAGGTTACTTTTCGGGATCGCTCAAATTATATCCATAAGCGGGACGTCCTGGAAAATCCAGGACAGTTGGCAAGCCTACTTTTTACTTCACGGTCGCGTAATTGCTTAGTAACGTTGCCGTTTGGGGCTGGGGCAGATCTAAAGACGGACCTACCCTATTACTATTTATGATTTTGTCGGAAATACACCTTAGCCTTTAGTATCGAAGAACATCACACAATCACTTAAACAACTAAATATGGAAATTATCGTGTTTATGCAATAGAATAGAATAGAATATTTTTTTATTCAATATAGATCACATGTGTAATTCTTATTGAAAGTCACTTTTTATTTTACCAGTGGTTCGAAAAAAACCCTCTGTACTGGGAAGAACCAGCTAGAAACCCAACGAGACTTTTTTTTAAAGTAAATTTTACATTAATGTTTGTACAAACTATTTACAAAATTTATTTTAGAAAATGCTTGGGAGCGACGACCTCATTCCCAGGGGTTATTATCAATCATGTATTCATTTATATTATAATAACCCTTTTACTTATAATAACCCTTATACAGCTTCAGCTTAACAAAACGTTTAAACTTAGTAATAGAGAGCCTGTACACTTTCCGGGACCTTGTTGTAATAGCGTATACATTGCCCCAAAAATGAATTACTGACTCTGTGGAGTCGAAAAACTGGTATCACTAGATTGTGTTTGTTCCCAGTGTTTACAGAATGTATATCACTTTTTTTACTAAAACTATCTTTGTTTTTGTGAACATACACTAAATTTTCGTAAATTTACTGAGAGGCCAAAGTTAATATATTTATTTCTTTAAATTTATCTCTAAAAGACTCTCTCGGTTTTAGGTTGTAAATAGAAATTGGGACTAATAATTTTACGCTCACCAGATATCGTTAAAAACTGAGGTAAACTTATTTGTTACGGAGATGGTTGCGTAGTGACATCGTCGTGGAAAATTTACGTTTTAAATAAATGTTTATGGATTTCTAGTGTATGCATAAAAAAATAAAACAATGCCTTAGCTGTATTCCCTACTTTTAGAAGTATCCGCAGTTTTGTTTATCCATTTTTAATCTAATTAATTTCAAATATAACTAATATTTCAGAAAGAAATATTAACTTCTACATTTATGCAACCAATTAACTTCCCGCGCTACGAAATATGTTAAATATTTCACCTGATTACTAAGTGGCGCCGCCCTGGTGGCAGAAAAATTGGGGATGGCCTCATCATTATCATTATATTTTATTTAAAAATAGGGGTATAGGACTCTCATATTTTGAACACAGAAATTCAACTTCATTTTGACATTACTTATATCAATTATTTAAAAGTATTGAGTCTTTACATTATTATGGAGTTTTTATTGAATAAAGCAAAATAAACCAAAACCCTAAATCACACATTCGAAATTATCGAACTACTCTGGTGTACAGAATAGCTCTGTACCACCACTAATGGCTTTTTACGTGGTAGAGCCATTCTGCAGTTACATTATAGTAGTTAGTACGAATGGGTCGTTTCGACCGGGAAAGGACCACGCCTTTACAGAATTACAGCGCAAAATAGCAGATTAATGCTGCTTTGTTTCGTATGGTGAGTGTAGAGAACCGGAGACCTTTACTATTTGAAACGAGGCATTCCATCTTAGTCCTCAGGGGTGACAACGTATCTGCATTTTGATTCTTAGTTAAGGATAGATGTAGATGTTATGGGCCACAGCATCCACTTACGGGGAGTTTGTGCTCGTTTATCACCCTTATTCTATAAAAAAAACCGACATAGCCTAACAAATCAGTAAAATATTACGAATTCAGTGAATCACATAAGTACAATAAATCATCAACTATGTTCTGTCCTGCTCTGACATTAATCAATACTGCACAGACGCGTTTAGCTGTTCGTTTGCCCGGGCTCGGTGTCTGCACTCGCTGCATTGCTTATGTTCTAGCCACCGGTCGGGAAAATAACATTATAATAAAATAATATTATTACTATTCCGAAACATTCGACACATTTTGTGTTACTTTATCCCATATAAATGGAAAAAGATGGAATACCTCGTTTCCAGTTAAAAGGCTCTTTGTTCTTTACATTCACCATACGAAACACAGAAACATCAAGCTGCTATTTTGCGCTGGTATTCTGTGAAAGCGTTGTGCTCCCCGGTTTGAACCGATCCATTCGTGCACAACCATAATAATATAGCTGCATGGCTAGCCCTAGTCCCCCTTCACTACATCAATAATGCACCAGTCGCATCCGAATTCCCGGGCTACTCCGCTCCGTGTACTCGCAGCCATCAGTGTTAAATGTGCGCGTTGAAATTACTAGTAGGTAGCCTATTACCATTGTGATCAAATAGTTGTTTCAAAATGTCAAGTTATGCTGCGTATGTACAAAAGTGTTTGATTTTATTACTAAATATGTATTAGGCATGAATGAGGACATCCTCGACTTTTTCTGTCACCAGAGCGGCGCCGCTTAGGAATGAGGTAAAATATTTGACAGATTTTGTAGCGGAGGAAATTAGTTTGTTGGATTAATGTTTCTTTCTGAAATATTAGTTATATATATTATATGAATTCAATTAGAAATGAAAAATAAAACTACGGATATTCCTAAATGTTGAAGAATTGAAAATAGTTAAAATATGTAAAAAATTTAACAATACAGTACTGAGGCATTGTTTTGTGTATATAAATACAAATGTGAAAAATTTATAATTAAATTGCAACATCTCAATGGTGATGACACTGTGTGACCATCTAACGTAACAAATAACTTCATCTTAGTCCCAACTAGCGACATCTGGTGAGCGTAAAATTATTAGCTCTGATTGATATATTTGTTTATTAAAATATCATAATATAACTTATAAGTTCTTCAAATCAATACTTGCTTACCGGCTGGTACTGCAGACTAATCAATACTGCAGAGGTTGTTAACCGCTGCCCGGCTTGCGTTGTGCAGAACTGTACTTATACGAGTATGTTAAATGTTTTCTGTTTATGCTTTAGTGATTTTTAACTCCAGTTCGAATTGATCATGAGGCAGATTATCCGACTGCCCAAGAAAAGCATAATGTTTTTCGAGACATTCGAGAGTATGTACATACGTATGTATGAATTTTAACAAATGATGTGTCGTTAGATTCGTCTTAATTATGAGAGTGATATAGGCTAAATAATATTGTTTTTTATAGAATACGGGTGACAAACGTGTCAAAACTATGCCAGTATATTCTAAGTCTATGCTCAAAACTGTGTGACAAACAGTCATTACATCTATCCTGGATTAAAAATAAAAATGCAGATGCGTTGTCACCCCTGAGGACTAAGATGGAATACCAAGTTTCCAGTTTAAAGGGTCTTTGTTCTCTACATTCATGCCATATAAGGGTCGTTGGTGTTGTAATTGAAAGATACTTCACTCTTTCAGGTTAATTTATTTATTGAATGCCCAAAATAGCCAATTACAAATATTAAAATACTAAGGTACAAGGTAAGTTAAATTGCTTAGTTGCAATCACGTCATTCATTTGCGTCATGACTCAAGAACTAATAATGCTTCCGTTAGGTACACGCGTATAATTTTAACTCATATACTACAACTCCTCGGAAAAAAAGTGCTGTTCTCCTCCCCTTTTGAAGAAGAAAAAAAAACTTTACTATCAATAGGTCACATAATCATGAAGTCATGTCACATTATACAACAGAATTTGTTAAATAGTAATTTTTTTTCTTTGTCTGTTTTGCAATGCGTTTGAATTATTCTTATTTCTTTTACAGAATATCATTCTGTCTTGCAATTAAATGTGGTTTTTTTCTTTTATATAAAAGTAATATTTATTTAAAGAACAATTTCGTTTTACAGTAACAACGTAATTATGTCGATTCAAATATAATCTCTCTATGTAACCTTTGTTCCTTTGTAAAATATCCTTCTCAACCTAGTTATAGAACTAAAGCTACACCCTGCAGTGGGTCTAACGAGTAATTATTATTAAGAGTACAATTTAAATTTAAAAAAATTACATAAGTACACTCTAGCTCTACCGTCCAATACTTAGAAGTAAGCTACTACGTTGACAAATGAAAGCCTAATTAACAATTTTATTCGTAAGTAAAATTGTTTTAAAACCCGAAGAGATTGACAATGCAAACAAAAGAAAATTATATAATTATTTTGAAATTAGTTTTGATCTAAATTAAAATATAATTTTATCTTAACTTGCAATTATTGCCTACAATAAAAAATATACGTATACTCTATGAAAGCTGATAATATATGAAAGACGTCCAAAAAACAAAATGATATAAACATAAATGAATACAAATATTGCATACTAACCATGCAAGCAAGTCTGTCGTGCAGCGTATATTAATCATTAAAATAAAACTCAAAAAAACATTAGAAATACGGTACTGACTTCACATCTTGCTCGTTATAAAATTGAACCATTTTTGATCAAATGTCGATTGCAGGTTTCCATGGAATGGAGAAGCCACTATTAGGTGGAGTGTTATTTCGTTTGTCACTTTAGTCTATAAAAAAATTGTTTATTAACATTTACGTAGAAATACAAATTTTTGGTGTGTTGTTATGGCACCCGTCTTTGAAGTGAAAATTTGTTTAGTATCGTTATGATATGAAACTCGATGAAACAAAAAGCGACTCTAAAAAGGGACAACCACATTCCATACATCTATAGGGTATAAGCCTGCGAGAGAATGAGATAGAATACTGTGCACAATACAGTTTCCTATTGTCTCGGTCTCCTTTTCTGAAGGTTTTATTTTTACGGGCGTAAGAAGAAGATGAAGATAAATCATTAGTTAATTTAAAACTGTAATTAATCAAAATACTAACCGTTCAGTTTTTTCCCATAGATGCTAACAACTGGTGGTAAAGGACAAAGAATAACCAATCATTGGTGTTAAAGGAAGAACAAGAACTGTTGTTTTAGCACCAGGTAAGTTGCAACAATTAATTCAAAACTTTTCGCTAGCTGCGATTGTAACTAATAAGTTTTGGTCAATGAATGCAATTTCACATTGTGATTATTGTTAACTGCATTGCAAATTGCTCCTTAATCTAATAACGAAAAGATAAACCTGAGCATAGAAATTTTACCAACTTAACTGATCTGTTTGTTAGTATGTATACTTATAAACTACTTTTGATATTTACTTACGCGTTTTTTAACAAATATTATTGCATATTTTTATTTTACTCATACAAAATGTATCCCATTTTTGTTAATTAAGGACATTTTCTACATGTGTTTAAATTAATAATATGTGGCGAGGATAGACTAATGGTCAAGGGTGCGGACTGCAAAGCCGGTAAAACGTTGTTCAAATCTATCATCTGACTACCTGTCGTGAACCACATTTGCATTTGAAACTTACTAGGAGTGGTTAACGAGATTATTAATAATGTTAATAACGGTTCTAGTAATCTTTACAAAAAAACACGTGTGCTGTTTGCACGCGATAAAAGTGAAACCCTCAAATGAAATGAAATATAGAATAAAAATATTTCACGGCAATTCATGTATTTATTATGATAACGATAATTTTCAATCACAATTGCAGCATACAATGTAATATAAAAGTTTAATTTTATAGCCATTCAATGTTAAAATCCTTAGATTGTTAAACAAAAATTGATCGGCTCTCAAGGTGGTACGTAAATTAGACACTAGATGGCCTAAATACGACTAATTTATTAATATTATATCTCATTCTCTCGCAGACTAAATCCTATAGATGTATTTGTCTCTTTTTAGAATCGCTTTTTCGTTCATCGAGTTTCAAAACACAACGATTCTAAAGAAGTTTTCACTTGATGGAAAAATCACATTGGTTTAGCCGTTTATTTTGCTTGATTAACATCCGGACATCTGTACAAATATTGTGTTTTAAAAAAAATATAATGTCAAGAATCTAGGTCTAAGCGAATTTGTCCATTATTTATATATTTGCCTTATTTATTTTACTAACAATGTGGTATTTTATACGTAGTAGAGCCATGCTACATATTTTTGTAGCACGAATAGTTCGGCTCGGTCGGGGAAGGACCACACTCTCACAGAATCATCATCATCATCATTACAGCCCTTCACAAGTCCACTTCAGAGCATAGACCTCCCCCAAGAAAAGCCACAAAGCACGGTCCTGAGCCACCTGTATCCAGCGACTTCCTGCATGTATTAAAAGATCGTCATGCTATCTAGTGGGGGGCCGCCATACACTTCGCCTACCAGTACGAGGTTGCCACTCGAGAATTTTTATTTCCCATCTATTGCCGGTTCTTTGAGAAATATGGCCCATTGCTACTTCGGCTTACTTATCCGTTGGGCAATGTCGGTTACTTCTACAATATTTACAAAAAAACTTTCTTAGTTCTTGGAGTCAAGCTTTCTCCTTACGGTTAGGGTTTCTTTAAAAAAAAGTTAAGGGACATTATCTGTCTCTCAAATGTCTATTCCCTCCTTTCATTTTCCTGTCTTCTTTTATAAAATAAGGGTGACAAACGAGCGCAAAGTCCACCTGATGTCAAGTAGACGATGTGGCCCATAGTAACCTAGATCTAATCTTGAATAAGAACAAAATCCAGATGCGATGTTACTCCTCAGGATTATGATGGAATGCCTCGTTTCCAGTAAAAAGGGTCTCCGGTTCTTAACACTCACCATACGAAACACACCAGTGTTAATATGCTATTTCACGCTGGTATTCTGTGAAAGCGTGGTTCTTCCCCGGTGGACCACACCATACCAAGAGTTGGGCAGCAGCGATTTGATAATAACAGCAAAAATAAAAATAACAACGGTTGCCAACCCGCCTGCCTATGGCAAATAACATGAGGGCAATGAGGCAATCTTTGGACGAAGCTTATGTTCAGGGACTATTGATGGGCTGTAACAATAAAAATATTTAAAAAAAATAGAAAAATAATCGAAAATTAATAATATTTTATTTATAGACTAAAAGAAAGCGAAACGAAAAAATTCAATGATTTCCGAGACATTAGTCCGGCCCGCAAGGGTCACTTGTCGGGATCGCTAAAATTATATCCAAATGCGGGACGTACCGCAAAATCCAGGACAGTTGGCAAGGCTAGTTCTCAGACAGGTCATAAATCGATACCTCCTGGTCGCGTAATTGCGTAGTGCGCGTTTGGGTGTGGCACAGATCGCAGGCGCCGTATATTATAAAGGCGGACTTACCCTAATACTATATAAAATTTTGTCGGAAACACACCTTAGCCTTTAGTATCGAAGAACATAACGCAACCATTTTAACAACTAAATATGGATATTATCGTGTTTACGCAATGGGGGCTAACCAGATGTCGCTAACAAGGATCAGAGGTAAACTTATTTGTTACGCAGATGCTCGCGCAGTGACATCGTCGTGGAAAAGTTACGTTTAAATAAATGTTTATCGGTTTATTTCCTACTTTCAAAGTATCCGCATTTTTGTTTATCCATTTTTAATTTAATTAATTTTAAATATAACTAATATTTCGGAAAAAATTAACTTCTATATTTTTGTAACAAATTAACTTCCTCGGCTATGAAATCTGTCAAATATTTCAGCTGATTACTAAGTGGCGCCGCCCTGGTGGCAAAAACAGTTGGGAATGGCCTTATCATTATCATTATAATCTATTTAAACATAAGGGTATAGGACACTATAACTGTAACTATCGGACTTTACGCAGAAATTTAACTACTTTTTGACATTAATTATATTAATTATTTAAAAAAATTTAAGTCTTTATATTATTATGGAGTTTTTATAGAATAAAGCGAAATAAACCGAAATCCTAAATCACACACTCGAAATTTTCGAAGTACTCCAGTGTACAGAATAGCTCTGTACTACCACAAACGGTAGTGCCATTCTGCAGCTACATTATAGTAGTTAGTATATATGGGTCGTTTCGACCGGGAAAGGACCACGCCCTAACATAATACCAGCGCAAAATAGCAGGTTAATGCTACTTTGTTTCGTATGGTGAGTGTAGAGAACCGGAGACCTTTATTATTCGAAACGAGGCATTACATCTTAGTCCTCAGGGGTGACAACGTATCTGCATTTTGATTCTTAGTTGAGGATAGATGTAGATGTGAATGGACCACAGCATCCACTTACCATCATGGGGAGTGTGTGCTCATTTGTCACCATATTTAAAAAAAAACATTTAGCCAAGGCCGCCCAACAGACTGAACATCTTGTCTGGCGGGAGAACTCCCCTTCTTCTTTCTTTCGAATTTTTTTTATTGATTTATTGATTATGATTAAAATTATTACGTATTAAAAGTCCTTTTTGAATTTGTCACTCGTTCGAAAATTACCAGTAAGAGACCCTAGGACTTTCCTATTAAACAGTTTACTATTATGTATTACGTTTTCTAATTTAAGCAAAATCATTCTAGAAAAGTTTGAAAGCTATCACCTTATTCCAAGCGGTTATTATCACCTATGTATTCTTTACTTATATTGCAATTTAATATATTAAGTACAAAATACGAATAGAATATAATATAATAGAATTGAAAATAATCATTTTCATTCAATATAGATTACAAGAATACTTATTGAAAGACATTTTAAGTTTTACTGCTTCGGAAAATAAACTTCTGTCCTGGGAGCAACCAGCAAGATATTTTTTTTATTTTATTTAATTTTTTAACCATTAATTTACAATATAATTTTTAATAAGAATAATATTCGTTGTTTGCCTCAAAGCAATACCAATAAGAGCGTGGGTCCTACCTAGACGATAATCAATAATTGTGCGGGACAAGTGAAAATAGTGATATATAGACACTGATAGGACAATACATAAATAGTCATAAGCGTTTCATATTATAGTTTAGTGAATAATCACTATAGCTTAGAGTTTTATCTCATAATTTTATAGTAGAATTAGTTTTAAGTTATGTGTTGAATTTATAATAGTTACATAGAAATGTATAACTTAATATAGAAATGTATAACTTTAATATATAGAAAACAACACAATTGTTACTCGACTCAGCAAGGTAATTACATAGCATCGTGCCTTGCTCTCTCGCGCCTCGTTCTGAATGGTCGTTACCATTCCCCCTTCGCTTGTACCGTATTTGTTGACCTAGCCGAGGTCGTATATAAAGGGGGCCATTTCCGTCGTTCGACACAGTCGGCGGCTAGCTACCTCGGAAGAAAATCTTCAAATATACAAGGCAGAAGATCTCAGTGGTTTTATTCCCCACCAACCCAGCACACAATTGTGCCTGTAGGGCACATTTAATGGTCCTTCGTCAGCTGAATATTGTGAGGAATAATTACCTGAAGACTTCGAAAATAGTGCTACAACGAATTAAGACGACTTCTCGAAAAATAGAAAAGTGTTTTCAAGATTCAAGTTATTCGAAGAAAATCAGCTGACAGCATGGCCGTTACGCGCTCCGAGGGAAGGGGCCATAAGCCGTCGTCGTCCGAGACCAGTACGGAATCGACAGCTACAGGGACGACCGCCACGGAGACTTCGGAACATACAGACACCTCCGCGGCAACTGATCCATCCACCGTGACTTCCGCCACCGCAGCAACCACCTCGACCGCCGCCACTTCTGCTTTAGCCGCAACTGCCACCTTCGCCTCGCACCCCGCCAGCGCCGCCGCTCCTTCCGTAACACCCTCCGCGGCGACGACGCTAACTGCGGGTGCGAAGGCCAAACAGCTGATGAAGCCGCCCGCTACTTTCACCTGAACAACTCCCAAAGATACGGAAACCTCTACAGTGAAGCGAGCTATAAAAAGCAACGCCGGTCCATTGAAGCAAACCGGACTACAGGACCCCCGCCCAGCAAGAAGGGAGGAGGGGGGGGTGATCGACGCACAGTAGCGAAGGAAGATTTGCTACGCCTTCAAGTGGAATTAGCCGCAGCACGCCTAACTGCCTTGGAAAGGGAAGACTCAGAAGAGGAGGAAGAAGAAGATGACGTCTCCCTCTACTCAAAGTCAGAAGTTAATTCCAGAGTGGACAACTGGTTGGAGAATCAAGTGAATCGTCCGGTGTTAGCAATCACCAACGAACCTCACCATCCTGTAGAAGAACCAACGACTGCCCACACAGAAGAACCAAGGCCGGCGAAGCATGAAGAAACACGTCAGTCACCGGCGGGTCAAACCGACGCAGCCCACCTGGCTGAAGCCATCACTCGGGCTGTCAGCGCCACCCTACGACCTAAGTTCGTCGAGTTACCATTCTTCGATGGGTCTCATCAGGAATGGCTGCCCTTCCGCGCCGCCTACTACAAACCGACTCAAAAGAAACCTGAAAGGGAAGGCCAAAAAAGGCCCGTATGTGAAGATACGGGGCACACCAACGCAACAGAATGTGAACAATTCAAGAAGTTAGATGCAAACGCAAGATGGGACATGGCCAAGTCCAAGCGCCTCTGCTTCAAGTGTCTTCGCTATAAGAACAAGACACATCATTGCTGATCCAAGTCATCTAATGTCAACAACTGCAAGTACTCTCATCACAAGATGCTGCACTACGAAAAGAAGTCAGAAGATACAGAAGCAAAAGAAAATCAAGAGGCAACAGAGGTCATCAACTCAACTTGAACCTTCAAGAAGCAATCATACTTAAAAATCCTACCGATCCAGGTGAAGGGACCAAAAGGAGCTGTCAACACCTTCGCATTGATGGACGACGGGTCAACAGTCACGCTCGTCGACGATAGCATAGTAACAAGCGTCGGAGCAACGGGTCCCATAGATCCACTGAAGATAGAAACCATAAACGACAAGAAGGTATCAGAGTCAGCATCAAGGAGAGTCACCATCAAGCTGAAGGGGCTCAACGATCATGAAGAGCAAATACAAGCACGCACAGTGAAAAACCTGCAAGTCTCATCTCAACGGGTTCCACAGGAACTAATGGAAGAGTGTCAACACCTCTCTGACATCCAAGGACATCTCACATATGCAAACGCGAAGCCACGAGTACTGATCGGTCAAGATAAGTGGCATCTTCTGCTGACATCAGAAGTAAAAAGAGGAGACAAGAGCCACCTAGTGGCATCCCTCACGCCGCTAGGTTGGGTACTCCACGGCAGCCAGACACGAACCTTCGGACAGAAGATCGATTTCGTGTCACACATCACAGAGGATCCAGACGAGAATCTAGAAGCGATAATTCGAGATGGACACGCTCTGCATAAAACCCAAGAGACCGAAGACTGATCCAGAAGAACAAGCACTTCGTATCCTGGAAAAGACCCTAACTAAGATAGAAGAAGGAAGATTCCAGACCGGTCTTCTCTGGCGCAAAGACGATGTCAAGTTTACAGACAACTACGAAAACTCATTGAAGAGGCTCTTCAATATTGAAAAGAAAATCGATCGTGACCCCACATTGAAGAAGAAGTACGTGGAAAAAATGGACGCTCTCATTACAAAGGGGTACGCCGAACCTGCCCCAAAACAGAAGACAGCTGACAAGACTTGGTACCTACCTCACTTCGCAGTAGTCAACCCAATGAAACCAGAGAAACTATGGGTAGTACACAATACCGCAGCCAAGACTAAACGGGTGGCACTTAATGAAATGCTCCTCAAAGGTCCCGACCTACTACAGTCGTTGCCAGGTGTCCTCATGCGCTTCCGACAACACATGACCGCAGTTACGGCGGACATCAAGGAGATGTTCATACAAGTCAAGCTGGAATACAAGATAGGGATGCATTGCGTTACTTGTGTTAGCAAATAATACAATTTAGATTACATCATATCACTTTTATTTTAGTCTGTCTGTAAATTACAACTCATTGTCGTATTAATAATCACTTTTTACTTGGTACTTGCACTACACTTTACATAAACACTAAAGTCTCTTATACTCTTAACACCTTATAACCGAATGAATCCAGCTTAGGTCGTCAGCCATTTTATATTTTTTTAAGGAGTCAAATCCGAAACTATTACAATAAAAATCCTACCGGAAATTCAAAGATACAAAAGCGGAAATCCGATTTACATTTATTAAAGTTAGATGTACTCGGTATGTTTCATAAGACAATTACATTAATATTAGGGTCATTCAATATATGTTTAATTGTTCTTTATAAATAATTGCTAACAATCGGACATTCCTGACATTTTCACGTCCCGTGAAAGGAAAATAGAAAATATATTATCATATTAAGTTAATATTACTTGTAATATCTGTTACAGTTTATTTAAAATTAACGAAATACATCGCAAACTATATTGAAGCCCCATACATGTTCTATATTCTGCATCAGACCCTTTCATGTTCTCATCAGGCAAGAAATAAGTAAAGAATACTGCCCTTCATGTCTTCATATTCACCTGCATGAGACCCTTCATGTTCTCAACAGGTGAAATAAGTAAAGAATACTGAAGCCCTTCATGTCTTCTATTATCTGCGTGAGACCTTCATGTTCTCAACAGGCAATGAATAAGAAGAATACTCAGCCCTCATGTCTTCAATATTCACCTGCATGAGACCCTTCATGTTCTCAACAGGCAAGAAATATAGAAATACTGAAGCCCTTCATGTCTTCAATATTCACCTGCATGAGACCCCTCATGTTCTCAACAGGCAAGAAATAAGAAGAATACTGAAGCCCCTTCACATCATTCACCTGCATGACCCCATGTTCTCAACAGGCAAAAAAGAAGACAGCCCTCATGTCTTCAATATTCACCTGCATGAGACCCTTCATGTTCTCAACAGGCAAGAAATAAAGAATATAGCCCTTCATGTCTTCAATATTCATCTGCGTGACCCCTCATGCCTCAACAGGCAATGAATAGAAGAATACTGAAGCCCTTCATGTCTTCATATTCACCTGCATGAGACCCTTCGTTCTCAACAGGCAAGATAAGTAAAGAATATCAGCCCTTCATGTCTTCAATATTCACCTGCATGAGACCCTTCATGTTCTCAACAGGCAAGAAATAAGTAAAGAATACTGAAGCCCTTCATGTCAATATTCATCTGCATGAGAACCCTTCATGTTCTCAACAGGCAATGAATAAGTAAAGAATACTGAAGCCCCTTCATGTCTTCAATATTCACCTGCATGAGACCCTCATGTTCTCAACAGGCAAGAAATAAGAAGAATACTGAAGCCCTTCATGTCTTCAATATTCACCTGCATGAGACCCTCATGTTCTCAACAGGGTAAAATAAGTAAAGAATGAAGCCCCTTCATGTCTTCAATATTCACCTGCATGAGACCCTTCATGTTCTCAACAGGCAAGAAATAAGTAAAGAATACTGAAGCCCTTCATTTCTTCAATATTCGTCTGCGTGAGACCCCTCATGTTCTCAACAGGCAATCAATATAAAGAATACCAGCCCTTCATGTCTTCAATATTCACCTGCATGAGACCCCTCTATGTTCTCAACAGGCAAGAAATAAGAAGAATACTGAAGCCCCTTCATGTCTTCAATATTCACCTGCATGAGACCCTTCATGTTCTCAACAGGCAAGAAATAAGTAAAGAATACTGAAGCCCCTTCACGTCTTCAATATTCATCTGCATGAGACCCCTTCATGTTCTCAACAGGCAATGAATAAGTAAAGAATACTGAAGCCCCTTCATGTCTTCAATATTCACCTGCATGAGACCCCTTCATGTTCTCAACAGGCAAGAAATAAGTAAAGAATACTGAAGCCCCTTCATGTCTTCAATATTCACCTGCATGAGACCCCTTCATGTTCTCAACAGGCAAAAATAAGTAAAGAATACTGAAGCCCCTTCATGTCTTCAATATTCACCTGCATGAGACCCCTTCATGTTCTCAACAGGCAAGAAATAGGTAAGGAAAGAATACTGAAGCCCCATTCATGTCTTCAATATTCATTTTCCTAATAAATTATTATACATATTAATATAATATACTATGTTAAGCAAAAAATAATATACTTTTGTTTTCATAAAGAATAATATCAGGATTGTTTTTTTTTACAACTAAAATTATTGTAATAGTATTTTTTTTATCTACCACTAAATCAAAATAGTTTTTTTTTTACTTTAAATCATTACATAAAGAAAGGAAATGATCATTGTAACACTAATAACATAATATTTGTAATCATATACTAATTTATTCACCGGTATTATTATTTCAACTTTGAGTATACAACTCATAGCTTTATTAATAAACCAACCAAGGATGAATTGTATCAACTGAAAATATATCATTAAAACTTCTACCCTTGCGGGACATAGGTGTATCTTCGACTACATATCTATCGTTGTCTAAAACTTTTCATATACGATAAGGACTACGAAGTTTAGAAATAAATTTTCTGCTTTTACCTGTTGAAGGATCTCTCTCTATCCTAACTAAATCACCTACAACGAACATTAAGATTTTCCGGTTCATATCAAAACGCTGCTTTTGTTTTGTTGGTTCAATTTTAATTCATCGCGATATTTCATTCCTAATACTGTCAATATTATTAGTAGATTGTGCATTTTTATTATGGGAATCATTTAAGACATTCATTTGCACCAAAGAATTGTTAGTTCCTATTGTTTTAATACCGAACAAAGCTTCTGCGGGAGTTTTACCAATTGTTTAATTTGTTGTATTATTTAATCTCCATTGAATGTCACTTACACATTTAATTGTTCAGGCTTGCCAAAATTTTAGGAAGCTAATACTGTGCGGTTATACAGTTCTATTAGCACTTGCTTGACACCTAACGAGTCTAAACATTCATTGAACCGTTTAAGAGGTTCCTCTATCGGAAATTGGTCTCTTTGGGACGCCAAAAGTTTGAAAATAACTTATCCAGAAGTGCACGCTTCATGAGAGTTTTTATTTTCCTTCATCAAAATTAAATAATTTTTTTTTATGAAAAAAATAAAATTAACTTTTAAACGGTGTTGAGTTCAATAACAAAAATCAATAGGGATCCTACTTAGAATATATGGAATCTTATTTAATACTATATATCGGAATCTATTGCTTACATTTCTATTAAACGAGAAGACTGACCGACGCACAGACCAATGACGGTAGTTCATATATTTTTATTTTTTTTGTCATGTAATCAGTGAATCAATTAGAAAATAAACTAATCTTATAATTCAATGTTTATATTTATTGTAACGTTAATAATAATATGGATTTGATGTCTAGCTAAAAGTATAAGAACGATTTTATGAAGGAAATTGAGGTACGGCCACCTATATTTATTCCACCAACCTAAACCCTCGCTGTCCGTGCACTACATATAGGTCATTGCTATTGTCTTACTATTATGTCTGAAAACGGACAGTGAAAGTGTTAAAGTACTTATAAATACTAAATTTACCTACAACTTTCTTTTATACTACTAATTATTGACCAGTGCTATTTTAACATAAAATACCGGTGAAAACTACTAGACATATCTCTTCTTGTTTGTTTGTAGGTTGTTGTGATATTCATATCTCAACTGTTAATTTCTCAGTATTTCCGTTAGATACGTTTAAACTAATATTACTATTGTAATCTATTGGTTATAAGAAATAAATCGACATGTGTTTCATTAAATTACGCCTGGTTACGGTGGTGGGCCCATTCTCAATACAAAAATAAATTGTCCCCTTTCTACTAATGTAACAGGCGAAACAAAGTTATGTTCAATTATATTTACATAAATATTCTGAACATTTCGTACAGGTAAAGCTTGAACCAGCAGCATATTTCTTTGTTAAATAATATAAAGTTGAAGATACACTAGGTAATTGACAACTACTAGCTTCTATTAATAACTGCCCCTTATAGTTTGGAGATGAGTAGATATATATTTAATTATAACCAAAAGCAACTGATGTAGATCCAGCCACGTACAGCAAAACCTTAGTTACTTTTGTGCATCTCATGAAATTATTTCTAAGCTATCCCTATTTTTATAGATAACTATGTGATATTGTTAAGTATACGTTTGTATCAGCAGTAACGGAACTCTTAGTAACTCATGCCATAATGTAAACTTGTACCGTAGCTTTAACAAGATCAACTTCAATTTCGACTTTACACATACAGAGACATTTCACTAACTAGACTTTTAACACAGATTCCTTCAACGTGGTACATTGACTAGGTACCAAAACCTATGAAACAGTTCAACTCTTAGTCATTGTTAACCTTGGTCGATTTAAAATATTTTAAATCATAATCAATATTTTTGGATATAACACTAAAACAGTCTTATTTTGGTCGTCTGTTGTCAGAAGTGCTTGTTTGAATTGTGGTGCATTTTAGGTCTCCTAACAGTTTTAACATTTCTTAGAAAAACATTAATAATTTATCTGGCTCTGTACATTGAACCGCTTCGGTACTTGTTCTAACGAACCTGTCCTCAATGCCATGTAAAACACAGTATTTAGCATTTTTACCAAATATTAATAAGAATCTGTGCAGTAAAACAATCTCTTCATAAAAATACTCTTCTAAAGACTTACCAAATCGATCCCTGTACGCAAGCATTTCTGTCAACAGTTGGAGATAATTTTGATTTCTTGGTAACGCCGACCTAGTGTTCGTACCATTCAGACCAAGAAAACATTAAACTTTGCAAACCTTGATACCATTTTTAAAGCAAAAACTAATTTCGGAAGAGCATAATGGATTACCTGACGTTCTGACCAACCATAAATAACCGCACACTCATTCACCTTAACAATCCAGGTATCAACGGTTTGATTACTCTTAAACGGATCGAACTCTCGATGTGCGTCGCGCACGTTTGATGTACTTCGGTCACGCTGCATACGCCTGAGGCACTGCGCTTATTCAGCAAACAGCCGAAACCACTACGCCCGCTGGATCGTAAGCGCTCGCGTCGTGAGTGGTGCTGCAAGATCGACATCTTCAACTGTCGCTCGGTCCCACTGCTAGACGACATTGGTGACGAGCTCGGGCGAGGTCTCGTGGTCATACGCTTACGAGATCGTCGGTCTCGTCTCATGTTTTTATCACTGAAAAGTTAACAGAAGACTAGAAAGCAAAATGTTTAATGTATAGTAATAACGATTTTTCGTTTTTAGTTTAGAACAAAAGTTACAAAGTTTTTTATTACGAAAACATTGTCCATTATTAGGCAGAAAAATATAGAATTAAGCAGAAAAATATAGAAGAAGAATTAATCGAGTCGAGTAGTAGCAATTTAGGTTTCCGTCTGTTTTCCTTTTATTTAATTCTGAATACAAAATAAGTAGAGGATACAGTTTGGCTAGTATGCTTAAGGAGCCAAATTGTTGACTAATGATGTTAGTATATATATATATACAAAAAGGAAAAACTGACATTTACCAATTTGAGTCGCGCTTGAATATTGGTGGTAGTTGCCAAAATCAACAATGAATGATATGGGTAGATGTAAATAAAATATAACTTGTGTTTAAAGTAGAGGGAAACAAAACTTACCAATTTATATTTTTGAATAATGAGTCCGAAGTACCGAGTTATCTTAGCTCGATATTATCCCACTCTGATTTGTCAGCAATAATACAATTTAGATTACATCATATCACTTTTATTTTAGTCTGTCTGTAAATTACAACTCATTGTCGTATTAATAATCACTTTTACTTGGTACTTGCACTACACTTTACATAAACACTAAAGTCTCTTATACTCTTAACACCTTATAACCGAATGAATCCAGCTTAGGTCGTGTCAGCCATTTTATATTTTCTTTAGGAGTCAAACCGAAACTATTACAATAAAAATCCTACCGAAATTCAAAGATACAAAAGCGAAAACTGATTTACATTTATTATAGTTAGATGTACTGTATGTTTCACAAGACAATTACATTAATATTAGGTCATTCAATATATGTTTAATTGTTCTTTATAAATAATTGCTAACACTTGTGGCGTGGGAATCGACGAGACAACCAACCTCCGGAAGAATACAAAATGACATCTTTAATCTTCGGAGCGTCGAGTTCGCCTTCGACAGCAATGTACGTCAAGAACCTGATCGCCAAACAGTACGAGGAAACTCACCCAGAAGCCGCAGCTGCCATCATACAGAAGCATTACGTCGACGACTACTTGGACAGCTTCAGACCACTCGAAGACGCCAAACGCATCACGAAGAGTGTACGAGACGTGCACAGGAAAGCCAGCTTCGAGTTGAAACAGTGGAAATCGAACTCAGCATCACTCCTAGAAACACTTGGAGAAGACAACCAGACAGAAGACATGGAACTCTACAAAACAGAAGAAAAGACTGAACGAGTTCTGGGTGTTGTATGGAAGATCAACTCAGACGAGCTCACCTTCAACCTCAACTTAGCCAAAATACCCTCAACACTCATAGAAGGTAAACAGCCGACGAAAAGGGAAGCACTAAGAATAGTGATGTCACTCTTCGACCCGCTGAGATTCACCTCGCCTATCACAATCAGGGCAAAATAACTCCTCCAGGAAGTCTGGCGTAGAGGAACAGCATGGAACGACAAGATCGACAAAGACCTGGCAGAGCAGTGGGAAATGTGGAAGGAGCATCCAAAATGCCTCCACGAAGTAGCAATCCCGCGGAAATATCTTCAACACAGCGACGCCGCCTCCCTAGAACTCCACGTTTTCAGCGATGCCAGCGAGTCAGCCTACTCTGTGGTTCTCTTCTGGAGGGCAGTAACAGCAAACGGCGAGATCCACCTATCCCTCATCATAGCCAAGGCAAAGGTGGCACCGTTAAAATTGACGTCCATCCCAAGGTTGGAGCTACAGGCAGCAGTCATGGGCACCAGACTCGCAGAAACAGTGGTTGAAGAACACGAGAGGAAACCTGACCGCAAAGTATTCTGGACGGACAGCAAGGCAGTACTAACCTGGATAAGGACAGGGTTACGTTCATACAAACCCTACGTAGCTCATCGTCTAGCAGCAATAGAAGAGAGTTCAAAAGTCAACGACTGGCACTGGGTTCCGGCAAAGCTGAATGTGGCGGACGACGCCACACGAGACGTACCAACAGCATTTAATAAAGACCATCGATGGTTCAAAGAACCTGACTTCTTATACCTAACAGAAGACTCCTAGCCGACGGAAACAACAAGAGAAACAGCGGAAGAACCTTCCGATGAAGAGAAGACACATCACGTGAGCGACAAAAGAAGACTGAAGCTTGCAGAGGGTCTACCTGATCCAGCGAAGTTCTCCATCTAGGACCGACTCCGATACTCAACCGCACGTGTTCTGCAGTTCACTCAACTCTGGAGAACCACCAAACAGAGAGTCAACTACAGAAGAACAAAGAAAAATAAAGGGCTAATCCCGCTTAGAAAAAGAACAAATCCACAGCGAAATATCAGGCGCCCACGACGACAAAGAAGCGGTCGCCAGAAGACATAAAGCTGCTAACGGTCACAGCCGAGCTGCCTAAAACAGCTGAAGAACTTCTGATGCGGTCTTCCCAAGAAGAATCCTTTGCGGAAGTAATAGACAGCCTAAACAGCGGGAAGCCGATCAACAAAGAAAGCCGCCTTAGCCAGCTCAGCGTCGAGTCAATAAACGGCGCACTACGACTTAGAAGCCGTATTCGAGCGGTCGGTGACATGGAGGAGGAGTTCAAGAATCCGCTGGTAATTGACGGTGATCATCATACGGTCAAGCTCTGGGTACAGGCTTTACATCGGCTACTCCATCACGCCGGTGTAGCGGCCACAGTCAACGAGTGCAGACAGCAGTATTGGGTACTGAGACTGCGCCCTATCGTACGCACAATACTACGAAGATGCCTATTCTGCAGAATGAAGACGCAAGTACCGCCGCATCTGAAAACCGGGGACCTACCAGCATGTCGCTTAGCTCATCACAAGCGCCCCTTCACCTTCACCGGGGTCGACTATTTCGGACCTCTCTCGGTGACCGTCGGACGAACTCGACAAAAGAGATATGTGGCCATCTTCACATATCTCACGACGCGAGCCATACATCTGGAAGTCGCCGGCCCACTTAGCGCCGACTCCGCGGTAATAGCAATAAGGCGAATGATCGCGCGGCGAGGCTGTCCGACTGAAATATGGTCAGACAACGGCTTCAACCCGAAGGTCGCCGACAAGGAACTACGACAGGCGGTCGACGCAGTGACCGCAGAAGAAGTGGCGAAGAGGACCATCACCTGGCGCCACATACGGCCTGGAGCTCCATTTATGGGCGGAGCCTGGGAGCAAATGGTTCGCTCTGTCAAGACCGCGCTAACCGCGACCTTACATGAACGTCACCCAACAGAGGAGATCCTCACGACACTACTGGTAGAAGTAGAGTACACCGTCAACAGCCGCCCGCTGACCCACGTTTCAGTCAGCCCAGAAGATCCAGAAGCCCTCACTCCTAACCACTTCTTGTTGGGGGGGGACCGGGGCGTGTACCACAGCTAGGCACTTTCGCAAGACACCATCTCACGGTCAAGTTGGCGAGCTAGCTGCGCAGAGGCTAGCCGACATCTTCTGGCTACGATAGGTGAAGGAGTACCTGCCCCGCAACGTGTGGATACGAGGAAGAATCTTCGCTACATATCCGGGTCCCGACAACGTCGTGCGGACGGTGGACGTGCTGACCAAGGAAGGTGTCCTGCGCCGGCGAGTGAGGAAGCTGGTGATCCTGCCTCCACCTACGGACGTCGAGCCCGCACCGGAAGCTGATGCGACGCGATCGCACGGCGGGAGTGATGTGCGGGACAAGTGAAAATAGTGATATATAGACACTGATAGGACAATACATAAATAGTCATAAGCGTTTGATATTATAGTTTAGTGAACAATCATTATTGCTTAAAGTTTCATCTCATAATTTTATAGTAGAATTAGTTTAAAGTTATGTAATGAATTTATAATAGTTACAAAGAAATGTATAACTTAATATAGAAATGTATAACTTTAATATAGAAATGTCTTTAGTATATAGAAAACAACACAAATGTTACGCGACTCAGCAAGGTAATTACATAGCATCGTGCCTTGCTCTCTCGACCCTCGTTCTGATTGGTCGTTACCATTCCCCCTTCGCTTGTACCGTATTTGTCGACCTAGCCGAGGTCTTATGAAAAGGGCAATGGCCAAACAGCGCCATTGCCCCTTTCATAAGACCTTCCGTCGTTCGACAAAAACACCCCACATTCCGCTTGCGCCGTCGCCCCCATGCGGTCGTACGCTAGCGGAGTCCGCCAGCTGACCGAGCACCCGTCCCCGTACAGGTCTTCTCCCTCAGTCAGTACAGTTTCGAGGAATTGAACATCAGTCCCGTCCCGTCCCCTTCAGCTAGCGCCGCCGTCCCCGTGCGGTTGTGTTAGCTGACCACTCTCTCGTCCCCGTACGGTTGAGAGTGCCCCCCACGCTCCCGTCCCCGCACGGTCGAGCTGCCCTCCCACCTCGGCTAGCACAGCCGCCCCCGTGCGGTTGTGCTAGCTGTCTCACCGTCGCCGTGTTTCCGTGCCCACTAATGTGGGTTCGGGCGACGGTGGGAGCCTTCCCGTCTCCGCCAGCCGCCCCCGTGCAGTTGTGTTGTGCGCCCACGCTCACCGTTGAACGGTGAGTGCCTTCCCTCCCTACCTCCGCTAGTGCCGCCGCCCCCGCGCGGTTGCGCTAGCAGTCAGTGCTCACCGTCCCCGTACGGTGAGTGCATCCTCGCTCATGCGATTCCCACTCCGACACTCCAGCACCGCCGCCCTTTGCGGTTGTGCCCCACGCCTCCCTCTCCCTGAGGAGGTCGTATCCGATTCGGCGATAAAGCCTTCGGGCTAGAGCCGTTCTCAGGTGGTGTTTAGTGGGTAGGCACTTCTTCGAAGTGAGTCCCACATAACCACGCAGCCGGCTGGGTGGTATGCTATGAGCATTCACCACCTTCCTCCCCCGCTTCCGGAGGGTGTCCTTGCATTGGGCGCAAAAAAAAAGTTGTTCGACATAGTCGGCGGCTAGCTACCTCGGAAGAAACTCTTCAAATATACAAGGAAGAAGATCTCAGTGGTTTTATTCCCCACCAACCCAGCACACAATTCTAAGGCACAATAATGTTTGCTTACGACAATGTTTAAACTGTGCAACGATGTTATGACTATATTTATGTGCGTAGTTTACAATCAGGCAATTAATCAATACTGCACTGCGCAGTTGTTGCAGCCACTGCTCGAGATATTTTGAATTTACGTGGCTCTATACGCTGCATCTATGTTATCGCTGTAGGATGAATGGGTCGGCTTGATAGTCCCTTACGGAATACCAGTATTACCTAGTTTATATATTTTATTAAACAAAAACTGTAAACAACATGGTTAATAATGACCCCTGGGAATGAGGTGGTCGCTTCCTAGCTGTTTCTCAAATAAGTTTTGTAAATAGTTTGTACAACCTGTATTTTATTTAAATGCAAAATTTTACTTTAAAAAAAGTCCCGCTGGGTTTTCTGCTCGTTTTTCTCAGGACAAAAGGTTTTTCCGAACCAGTGGTAAAATTAAAAAATTACTCAATAAGAACTACTTGTTTATATTGAATAATAAATTATTCTTTTCTATTATTCTATTCTATTAGGGAATTTCAGTACTCATGATAATTAATTGAAATAATCTAGTTAGAAATAATATATTGCTCGTGATTTTGTGAATTCTAAGAACTAAATACTGATGCATTAAACTTTCAAGGTATGTTTAGTCTTTTATTATGACTAACTGCACTATTTTCAAGGACTAACATAATTAGTTTTACATGTCATGTGGCATATGCTTGAGCTTTTACAAATAATGTACATTAAGTTTTCATCAAGTATACCTTAAAACTTAAAAACTAGAGTGGACAACAAGTGATGAATAACGACATGTGATGACATTCCCAGTAGCCAGAGTAACCGAAATAACCTAAGAAATCGGTACAATATTACGAATACAGTAAAATATGTGAGTTCAATAAATCTTCAGCTACGTGGTAGAGCCACACTGCAGTTACATTATGGTTGAAGCATGAATGGGTCGGCTCGACCGGGGTAAGACCACTCTCTCACAGAATACCAGCGTAAAATAGCAGCTCAATGCTTTTGTGTTTTGTATGTTCAGTGTAGAGAACCGGAAACCCTTTTTACTAGAAACGAGGCATTCTGTCTAAGTCCTCAGCGGTTACAACGTTATTGCATTTTGATACTTAATCGAAGATAGATGTAGATGTCTATGGGCCACAACATCCACTTACCATCAGGCGGACTGTGTGCTCGTTTATCACCCTTATTCTATAAAAACAAAACTTAATTAGTTTTGCATGTTAAGTGGCATATGCTTGAATTTTGTTCTCATCACGTATACTTTAATACATGAAAACTAGAGTGGACAACCAATGACATATAGATGTGTGAAGATATCCCCAGTGGAACCAGACTAACCGTTATAGTCTAACGAATTAGTAAAATATTCCGAATACACTGAATCAAATAAGTTCAATAAATCATCAGCTATGTTCTGTCCTGCTCTGACAGTAATCAATACTGCACAGACGCGTTCAGCTGCATGGCTCTAGCACTTATATAGTAGAATAGCTAAAATTCTCGCCCTGTTCCCGCCCACACATTAATCAATAATGCACCAGTTGCACCCAAATTCCCGGGTTAGCAGACTCCGCTTAGTCTACTCCGAGCCATCAGTGCGAAATTTGACAGATTTTGTAGTGGGGGGAGTTAAATTGTTTGATTAAGGTTTCTTTTTGAAATATTAGTTATATATGTTATATGAATAAGATTAGAAATGTATGATTCAAACTACGGATATACCTAAGAGTTGAAGATTTGAAAATAGTTAAAAAATGTAAAAATTTAAGAATACAGCACTGAGGCATTGTTTTGTGTATATAAATACAAATGTGAAGAATTTATAAATAAATTGCAACGTTTGAATAGTGATGACACTATGTGACCATCTAACGTAATAGGCTGTCACTTCTTTCAAAATGATAATCTCCAGAATCTCCCTGTGCAATAAAAGCATCGGACATACACGATAATTAATTGTCTATTTTATTATATTAGTTGCAAATAATTTTATAACACGGACTAGCTGCATGCCGAAATGAATATTAAAAAGTATTCTATTCGACTAATAACATTAATCACCGCCATCTTCGCCAAACATCATGTGGTGTCGAAAAATGATTAGGGATGCCCAATGTTGCATATTTTTTAATCTGAATCACATTTTGAATTTATTTCGAATAAAGTGCAAATAGAAGCTTGAATGAAAACATTCAATTAACATTCCTTTATTATTATTCCCTTAAAGTATGATTTAAAAAACCTTCTATACCTAATGAATGAGATCATACTCGATTTTAAATTATAGGTAGTTAAAATAATGCTGAAGTAAACAAAACCGACATATTTCATCTTGATCATTATTATTCAGGGTTTCTACTGACTGTTTAGAAAAATGTGTGGTTTACTTCTAAATAAACGATCATTTACGAATTTACGACAATTAATATTAAAAAAACTTATTTTACTTCATGAATTATGAATGTTTTCTTTATAAAAGCAATATTGCAGACTAAATACAGATTTTATTATTAATATTGTTACAAGTGTAGAAGAAGTAGAGAAGTATCGTGTCATTATAAGTAAAGTAGGACATTGTCATACTTGTTATGGTATTAATATTATCATATGACAAAAGTTGATGTTATACTGTTTAAAATATATATAGTAAATCTTATTAAATATCGATAAATCGTATCGTATTTAGCACCCCTATTTTTTACTTCACTAAATGGTAATTGTCACTTGTCTACAAATTCCGAGTCTCGTGATGTATTTAGAAGATGAACAATAAACATGAAATTAAATCTGTGTTTTATTTCTAATTCAAAAATAATAAGTCAATGTAGGTTTAAAAACAACTTACTACCTAACTGGTAAGGCTGGTTTCATAGGCACGCGTTTTAACAGCGCCGTAAGGACGCACAGGCTTGCAAATGCACTAGATAGTAGACGCGACTATATTCTATGCATTTATACGTTGCACTTACTTAAATTTAGGCTTTAGAACAAAAACTACATACCCAATTATCTAGGTAGGAACTAAAAATAGCTAAATGTTTTGGATATTGTTTTTCAGTTTCTTAAAAATCACTCGGAGCTATGAAAAACCATGATGTTCGTGGTTCGATTATAACCTCAAAATCTGATACTTTTTTTGAAATATATCTATTCTGCTGCTGGTCCGCTATAAAAATAAGATCATATAGGAATTTACTAATTATTGAAAATACATCACATAACTTTCCGATGCTCTTGGTTCCAGGGCGAACAATGTATGGGCGCAGAGCAATGTCCTTTAACCCATTTTTTTTTGGCTAAACGTGGTCCGACTGGCTGGCTGCATTTTGAACTACCCCTTGGGGATTACAGGCATGTTGTAATCCTAATATTATTGAAACTGAACTATCATTTATTATAAGGAATAATTATTTTTGCCTGTAGCTAAAAATTAGTTGACAAAAAGCAGAATAACCTATTTATTTTATTTTCAGATTATAGCCGATACTTACATCTTAAGTGAACAACTTACCTTCGGTAATTCGGGGTATAGGCTACTTTACCTATTACGTTACCATGAAGCTCCTCCGCTACTACGTTTTCATCTATCGGATATGGACATCGAATTTTAAGTAAGTATACAAAAGTTTCTTCAGGTTTTGTGGGATTTGGTATTCCGCTTTATGAATAGTTATCAAGCGGACATTATTTAAATCTTTATGAATAAAAATAAAATATTCTTTTGTTCAAAATATTATATATATATATATATATATATATATATATATATATATATATATATATATATATATATATATATATATATATATATAAATATATATGTATATATATATATATATTATATTCTGCGATAGTTATTCACCGAATATTTTGAAATTTTGACGAATCTACGAGTGTTTTATATATTTTTGAAAAACTTTGAGCCTAAGTAACGTGGCCATGAACAACTAGTGGAAGTGGAAACAAGTACAAGTGTCACTCTGTAATCAATGATACAAGGACATTTTAAAGTTCATGGAATGGGGGTAAGGAGTGGAAATAAAAATCTAAATTTATTTTCCTTTTCAATATATACACCTGCTACCCTAATACATTTTTCGGATCTTTTAATTAACTTATGTATACCCTCAATGATTAGTCTTTGTCTTTGTCTAAAAATACGCCGAAACTGCTTCCTTCACTTTATCACTTAAAAACTTTTTCCCACGAAGTTCTTTTTTTAAGTTTGGAAATAGATAATAATCACTGGGGCCAGGTCAGGACTATAGGGTGGGTGTGGCAAAATTTCGACGCCTACCTTTTGCAGGGCAGCCATCGCAACATGGCACTTGTGAACAGGCGCGTTGTCGTGCAGAAGAAGGATTCCTTTGGTCAATTTTTCCCTTCTTTTCTCCTTTATAGCTTCCTTCAATTGTTGTAGAATTGAAGCGTAGTAACATCCGGTTATGGAGACACCTTTTTCTTTATAATTAATCAATGGGATTCCTTCTGAGTCCCAAAAGACTGCCGCATGATTTTGCCACCTTAAATTTCTTGGGTGGTTTCTCCATATTTCACAATTTCTTCCCGATTGACTTGTTTGGTTGACGATAACTCAAAGACTAATGATCTAATTACAATAAAACCCGGTCTTTATACTAATAATGAGTTGCTCAATTAGCACGTAATTCAGCTACGACCCCGCTTATTACGCGAACTTAATAACACACCCTCGTATAATTGAGATTCAAAAAATAATCGCAAGTGTAATCATTTAATATTCTTTTAATGCTGCAGCTTTAATATGATTGTAACACGAATGAGGCGGCCCGACCGGGAAGGAAAACGCTCTCACAGAATACCAGTGGGAAATAGCAGCTTAGTGCTGGTGTTTCGACCGGAGACCCTTTTTACTGGAAACGAGGCATTCCACCTTAGCTCACAGGGGTGACAACGCATCTGCATTTTGTTTCTTAATCGAGGATAGATGTGGATGTCTATGGGCCACAGCATCCACTTAATATCAGGTCACTCTGTGCTCGTTTACCACCCTTATTCCATAACAAATCAATTTGTATCTTCTACAGAATGTACGATGATGGCAAAACACGTCAACCACGCGAGGCGTAGACAAACTACAACAATACTACTTTCCAAGACGTGCTCCATATCTCCGGTTTCAATGCCGCAGAAATGTTCGCGTAGTCATCAAAAAGGTGAAGTATTTTCATACATTCTGTATCAATTTGTGTGTCTGTGACTTTAACAATACGCCTTATTCAACTTGGGAAGCGACAGTATCCTAACAGCAGGGTGGGGACCGCAAACTCTATAGGTTGTGGGTTCGAATCCGCCATCCAACTACTGTCGTGAACCACTCTAATACAGGCATTTTAACTACCAGAGTACAGCACAGGAATATTAGTAATGTTAATAGCATTGCTAGTATTATAATAATAAAAAATATTTTTCGTAAAACTAATGTGACAGACAAACTTACAGTCATCCTGATGGTAAGAATTTACTGCAATCCATGAACACCTACCGTCCATGGTAGGTGAGAACCGTGGTAGCTCAGTGGCTATGCGCTCGCTGTAAAATTTCACAGTACGCGAGCAGGTTCGATCCCCGCAGGCACCAATGAAATTGTGAATTGCAATTTAAAGTGCTGATTTACCACGTACTCGGCGGTGAAGGGAAAATTGTGAGGAAATCTGCATGTCTGAGAAATAAAAAAATATTTCGAAGACATGTGAAGTTGGGAAACGCGGCGGATATGTCCTTGTCCTAAAACACTGTAAGAAATGAGGGGAGGTCTGTGCCCAGCTGTGGGACGTAAATAGGCTATAATTTTGACTTTTATCATGGACACCCGCAGCTAACTTCTGTGGGGATATAATATTGCGGTTAGGTGGCAGAAATAGGTAGTAAGGTGGTAGCTACACAGCCAGACTTCTAGGTAGATAAGGGAAACCTACCACCTAGTGTTTTGTGGTTTATATTATACATACGTGTATTGTATTATATTTGATTAATTAAAAAACTAATTCATTAAGTGTCCGAACATCGTACAAAAACATTTTTTTTAAATGTTAGCAAACCTTATTAAATAGGGGTTACACCATTATGCCTGTAGGTTATACAATGGCGTAACACACTAGCTCCTTGCACATGCCAGCTACTAATAATAATAATGCCCTCCAGACCGAATTTCGTTCACGGCGGCCAGTCTCAACAGAGACTAGCCATCTGCGCAGCACAGGATTATAGTGCACGAGTGTATGCGCAAACACCGGTTTTTTTAATTGAATAATAAAAGTGAAAAACGAGTACACAGTGCACCTAATGGTAAGTGGATGTTGTGGCCCATAGACATCTAGATTTATCCTTAATTAAGACTCAAAATGCACATGCATTCTCACCCCTAAGAACTTGGATGGAATAAGTGGTTTCGGGTTCTCTACACTCACCATACGAAACAGCACCATTAAGCTGCTATTTTACGCTGCTATTCTGCGAGAGCGTGGTTCTACCCCGGTCGAGCCGACCCATTCGTGCTACAACCATAATAGAGCTGCAGCGTGGCTCTAAATATACAAAATTCGACCTGCTCAAAATTCAAAACTTTATTAAACATAGTTGTATAAAAAGGTTATTATAATGTTAAGGAATTTATGGATGATAATAACCCCTGGGAATGAGGTGTTCGCTGCCAGGCTGTTTCTAATTTGTTTTGTGGTTAATTGTGTAATATACATGATTGTAAATGTTATTTTAAAAAGTCCCGCTGGGTTTCTTGCTGGTTCTTCCCAGGACAGAGGTTTTTTTCGAACCAGTGGTAATTAGACAAAAGAGTGACTTTCAATAAGTATTATTTATAATCTATATTGATAAAAAGTTTTGTCTGTTTCTGTTTCTGGTCCAACACGGATTCGAACTGAGCCTAATGATGCAACCGCTTTTACGTCCATTTAACCAACGAGGCAGTCATACATCGTAAACATAAATCTTAAGAGAATAAATGTTCCGATGATTGTTGACACTATTTTTCACCAAGCTTACTTACCCTGCAAGCCTCTTAGATTAAAATCCAACCATCAGCAATGATTGGAATATTTTTCTGTGGGGTTGATAGTATTTATCCGCATATATTTCCACAGGACTGGGCCCACCTACAACTAGTGGGTGATGGTGGCAACAATCGTGAAAGCAAGCGCTGTCATGCGTCTTCTCTCTCTATATACTATCCAGCTCCCGATACTTACAGGCAGTGAAGAGTTGGCGTAAGTGAAAACATTAACCATCAACAGTTAAGAATTATGTTGAAATGTCGAATCTAACATCTATCTAGTGTTATTCTAAGTCTACTTCTCATAAACAATAAATAATAAAACTTAACTGTACGTTAATATCTGCATGAATTATTGTCCTAAATAATAAAAATTCATTTAAATGATATTATGTTGCATGCAACATATTTCACACCAGGCCCCATATAATTAATGACAACCAAATATTATTATTCTAAAGAATAAACACACAATAATTAGATTGATCATGATCAGAATGAATATATTAATAATATGATTAATACATAATTTTGACATGTCTCATTTCAAACTTTAAACAATGAATAAGCATTAAGAATATATCATTTTCAGTCTTACACTTATTGCTTTCTGCAGCTACCCTGTCTGGAGTACTCGTCATTAAAAGTCTGGAACACCTACCACCTCCAGATATACATCACTAACATAATACGCCACCGCGGGAACTATGGCTACACCGTCATTTCTGAAGCTTTACATCATCGCCCTCCTCACGACACACGGGACTTAGGCGATGACACTTAGGGCGCTAACACTCGGTAGTAACATACAATATGTAATTAATTATGTAATTACGTTTACGTCGTATTTGTTTATTTATTTCGTTAATTTACATTTTTAAAATTATAATAAATTAAAAATACTAACAGAAAAGTTTCATTGTCCCTATATCATACTATGGTAGCGAAAACTTTATAAAAATTATTAGAATGATATTCAAGGCAGCAGTTAAAAACTTATTACTAATATCGCTAATAGTATAAGTTAGTATGTATTATAAAAAATATTAAAAAAATATTATAAAAAAAGGTATTATAATTAAAAATGTACAATTTAGAATTTTAGGGATAGATCTTAATCAAGCACTGTAAAATGTGCCGTATTTATTATTCAAATAACCATAGACTTAGCTTATAATTATTGTAGTTCCACAGATGACAATAGAACTACGGACTTTAAAGACAGAACAATGGCCTTGTAACTTTAAGTATTGTATTGCACGTCGATGGACCGCCTGTAGATTCACAAATATTTAGTTAAGAAGGAGTGTTATTTAGGATTAAATCACACCAACATAAAAGGATTGATATGGCGCTGCGTACATTTCTATTTCTAGTAACGCCGAAATCTTAATCAACTTTTTAATGACTCTTCTACACTACTCACGAAGTTACCTCGATGAAGTGCTCGTCAAAGTGAATCGCAGTCCCAAGAACGTGACTACACACTCGTGCAACTTTGCGAAGAGCTCAGTCGCCTTGAGTCGCCCGCACCCTTAACATGAATAACGTTCAAGAGGCAGCTGCTATAGGTTTAATATATATTTATATATATAATATTTAATATATAACTAGCGTACGCCGAGTTGTGTATAGTGAGACTCTTCGTGTAACTTCGGGGCACCTCGCGAAGTTCTTTGACTTTGGCGCAAAAAACCGACAGTGACCGGAAGTCGCCCGAAGTGAAACGAGGTTGTACGTAGCAAATCGAAGTACCTCTCTACTCTATTCTCCTCGTCCAATTTCAATCAATTTCGTGAGTAGTGTAGAGGGGTCATAACACTCATACACACACACACATCTTTCTTGCTACTGGACGCACACATATGCATCCATACACATGTCGTTACACGTAAATGATTTTAGATGCAACAGTGTGCGCGAATGATCTTACAAAAAAAATTGACGTGTTTTTTTTTTAAATTTGACGTGGTAGAGCCGTGGCTGCAGCACGAATGGTTCGGTTCGACCGGCATAGTACCACGCTCTCACAGCGTTAAATAGCGGCTTAATGCTGCTATTTAACGCTGTTTGGTATGATGAGTGTAGACAACCGGAGCTGGAAACGAGGCTTTCTATCTTAGTCCTTAGGGGTGACATCTTATCTGCATTTTAATTCTTAATTGAGGTAAGATGAAGATGTCTGTGGGTCACAGTAACCACTTACTATCAGATGGACTGTGTGCTCGTTTGTCACCCTTATTCTACTATATAATAATTATTATTATTTCTTTTACAGAACATCATTCTGTCTTGCAATTAATGATTTATGTTTTTTTTCTTTTAAATAAAAGTGATATTTATTTAAACAACAATATTCGTTTTACAGAAACTACATAATTATGTCGACTCAAATGTAATCTCTCTAAAAAAACATTTGTTCCTCTGTAAAATACCCTTCTGAACCTAGTTATAGAACTAAAGCTACTCCCTGCAGTGGGTTTAACGCGTTTATTATTAGATGCCGGGCGAGGGTGCTTGTGGAAGGCACGTACTGCTGCCGGGCGAGGGCGCCTAAGCAAGGCGCCACCGGCGACGGGACAGCGAAGCTCCAGCACGCAGTTGAGTTGCAACAATTAATTAAAAACTTTTCGCTAGCTGCGAATGTAACTAATAAGCATTGCGAATTGCCCCTTGTAGATTGTCAGCATATAAACTAAAGTTGAAAAATTAAATATCAAATGTGAATAATAGGCTCTATGTACTGTAATCATAAAGTAAAAATAATTGTTTTTCTAAGCTGCATAGAGCTTAGAATAACAATTACATAAACATAATAAATATAAACACTCACGCCTGTCACCCAGAGGGGTAGGCAGAGACTACGGACTTCCACTTGGCACGATCCTGGCACAACTCTCTCGCCTCCTTTACATCCATATATCTACGCATACACGCTCGTCGCTTAAGGGTACTCCTAATCTGGCCCATTTTCAATATATCGCCAATTTGGTCGATAAACCTTCTAGGGCGTCCTTTCCGACTCTGCCGTTGCCTTCACTTCAGCATAAATTTGTTTTGTCACTTCGTTCATTCTTTCTACATGACCAAACCACCGAAGCATTCTCTTTTCTTAATCCTGGTCACAACGTCATCTTGCAAACCACACTTTCTCTTATCACACTATTTCTCACCCTGTCATTCAGATTCAGCTCTAGCATAATCCTTAATGACCGCATTTCTACAGCATTTATTCTACTCATGCTTCTTCTGCCAGACCCAACTTTCACTACCATACATTAAAGTAGGGACTAACACAGCATTGTGAATTGCCAAACGTGCCTTTTTGACACATTCTGACCCTTCACAATAGCGTGTAGAGCCCCTTCACTCTATTTCCTGCGTTCACTGTCGTTCTATATCCTTATCATATCTACCATCCCTACTAAATAAACATCCCAAATGTACAAACTCATCCACTTGCTCAATCAACTCCCTTCTATTCTTATTTCACATAACGTTTTACTTTCTTCTTCAAAACCATCTTTCGTCTTACTGCGTTCACTTTCACCTCTTTCTTTTAATGATCGGTTCATTAAAGTAACCATCATTTGCAACTAGGCCGCCGACGATGCAAATATGACTTGATCATCGGCGTACAAAAGGCATTTGACGGTTAACTCACCCATTCTCAACCCACATTCTTCAACTTTCAAAGTTTGCAAACAACTGTCCATAAATAGGTTAAACAGCCAGGGGGAAGCTACACAGCCCTGTCTGACACCTTTTTGGATGCCAAACCAGTCTGAGTAGACCCCATTGATCCTGACACAAGCACTAGAGTCCCTATAAAGAGACTTCAATGCCTGTATCAAACAAGCGCTCAAACCAAATGAGTTAAGTGTTTGCCATAACACATTCCTGTCCACTCTGTCATAAGTTTTCCAAGTCCATGAAAGCACAAAACTTGGTTTTTAGCCAAAATTCTCCGCAATCATGCGCATGGAAAATACTTGATCCGTACACCCCATTCCTTTCTAAATCCAGCTTGCATATCCCAAATTTTTCCATCAGTTTCTTCCATAACTTTTTCAATTAACACCTTACCATACAGTTTACCCACAATGCTAAGCTGATACCATAGTTTTTTACAGTCCTGCTGTGATTCCTTTATATATTGGGACTATAACGGCTTTGCACCAGTCTTCCGGTACCCGCTTCAGTTCCCAACATAAATTAAATAAGGTGTACAGCAGGCCTGCCACCACACCCTCCAGCTCTTAGCATTTCGAGTGATACTCTATCATATCCGGCTGCCTTACCTGCTTTCATGCTTTTCATTGCTTTCATTATTTCATCTACACTTATCTCCTATACTCTCCACTTCTTTCAGAATTTCTTTTTCACTTAATTCAGACGACCCTTCACTCAAAACACGCTTTCAAAGTATTCCTTCCATCTCTTTAAATTGAAACTTCATCATTCAGCATACAGCCATTCTCGTCTCGTATAGCATTCATTCTAGACTGTTTTGAATTTCCTATCAGATATCCTTCTATCATTCTTATCCGTTCTTTCTTGCTTTTTCCTTTCAACAACTTTTACTCTCTTATTTATAAGTCTAAAGTCTTTTTTTCTTTCAATCTCATCATTTATACCGCCAGAATTACCAGCTTTGGTTGCCAGTAAATCTAGCCATGCTCTTCTTGCTTCAACTTCCATCCGAATCTCATCATCCCACCACAACGTATTATTTTTCCTTTCATTCGTTCTCTTACTTACACCACATACTTCGGTGGCTGCATCCACCAAAACTTACTTAACATTATTCCATACAGTCTTCAGGTATAAACCATTCATACATATTTCATTCAAACCATTTATATTCTCCCTCAGTCTACATTTATACTTCTCTTTCACACCTTCATCTTGTAACCTCTCTGTTCTTATAAATGATCAAGTGATGATCCGTCCCTACGTTGGATCCCCGGTAAACTCTTGTATCTACCACTGCGCTCCATTCTTTCATCCACAATTATGAAATCTATCATGCTTCAATCATCACCTCTTTCCCATGTATACATGTGAATCCTCTTATGGCGAAAGAAAGTATTCGTCACAAAAATATTATTTTCCTCACATACGGCGAGGAGGTCTTCACCATTCTCATTTACACTTTCATCGCCATACATTCCTAATATCCTTTCATAACCAGACCTCTTCACCCCAACCCTTCCATTAAAATCTCCTAACATAATGATATTTTCATTTCCCTTACATTTCATCAACACCATCCTTACCATGTCTCGGTCGTCGTCGGTCGTCTCTGCCCGCTCGGTCTCGTCTACACCAGACCAGTAAGCGGTATACATGCCATGTGCAGTGGCATCCTTTCCCTTTCGTTTCGTCTCATTTACACATAACACATATATTCCTCTATAATTCATCATTTCGCATATTTCATCCATCTTATCATTCATTGCTCCACATACATTCAGCGTATCCAGACGGGCCTCCGCAATCCACTTTTCGCCCCTCCGGGAGACAGAACGTGACGGGTGGCGAACCTCGTCGCCGGTTTTACTCCCGGAGATCTTCGCACCCCTGCCCCATTAAAGGGGCGCCGGGAACTCGGGGCCATTTCTTTAATGTGTTGGCTCATGGTGCGACAATTATTAAAATTTAATTTAATATCCACGCGCACGTATGTGATCAAATCTTTATAATTTGGGTGTATAAATTAGTCCAGTCAGTGCTCCACGTTTTATTGTATTACTTTCAATCTCGTAGTGACAAGTGTGAATAGATTATTAGTGAATTTTTAGTGACAGTGGAAGCCGGATTAGCAAGTATGTTTGTATTTTTCTATTATTTTATCTTGTTTTTATGATGTTTTTTGATTGACGGCTTTGTTAAGGTTTTATTCCCAGCCTGGTTGATAAAAACTTGGTTAACCATTATTATATTATTATTTTTTTGATAAAAATGTCACGTATCTCAGTTTTGCTGCGTGACGCCTCTAGCTAAGTCAGGTGAAAAAGGACTCGAAGCTTCGCCAGCCAAAACCCAAGAAGAAGGCAGTAGCGGCTAAACCAACCGTTCAAAGCCTCTTTGGAAGAGACTGCGAATCGGATCCCGATGATACACCACTCCCACCGTCCAAGAAACGAAAATCCTGGGCGCACTGATTAACTCAGAGGTACTTGTTTTAAACTTTTTTTTATTTATTACATACTTTTTATGCCTACTTATGTTTGTATTTAAAATTTTAATTCGACAAACTACATAGCAGTTTATTCAAATGTTATACATATAATTTTTAAAATAATAACTTCAATGTTTATTGGTAAAAGCAGAAAAAATATAATCCATATGATATTATTTAAATAATATATAATGATTCATATAACTTTTCCTATCATTTATATTTTTACAGGACGACGAAGACTTACATCGTGCACCCGTACGTGCAGCTCCGTTCCGTAGCTACTTGTCGCGGCGCATGGGATCCGGTTATACCCTGCAGTCGGATCCTACAAGACGCGGTAGCTTCTTCGTCGAGCTACGAGTGTATAACACCAAGGAAATCGAGCCCGTGAAAAAGAAGCGATGGAAGCGGGCCTTCGTCATGTTACGCTCTGCTACTACTCTCCTCGGCTCGAGGATCTGGAAAGCCGTCACGCAATTACTTGCGACTGTGGATTAGGAAGTATGTATGTATTTCTCCAAGTTTTTGCTACTATTATTTTATCTGTTTTTTATGATGTTTTTCGATCAACGACTTTATTTTGGTTCGATTTCCAGCCTGGTTGTAAAAAACTTGGTTAACCTTTATTATATTAAGTTATTTTGTTTTTGGTAAAATGTCACGTATCTCAGTTTTGCTGTGATACGTGACACAGCAAAACTGAGATAGCCTTTTGTTGATTTATTAATATATTATTTATTCTATTTAATTTACTATTCATTATGTAAGTATATATCGTGTTAATAAAACCGTATATTTACAGGTCGACCAATCCTTTCTATTAGGACGAAGAGGTTGGTGCTAGAGCATCTGAAATACCCGCTCAACCCGAAGTCATGTCAGGTGAAACTTCTTTTCACTCTTTGGAAGCGATTGCGAATCGGATCCCGATGATACACATCACTCCTACCGTCCAAGAAACGAAAGCAAATTAATGAATTTAGTGTGAGAACATCGGAAATTAATAATATTTTTTAAATGCAATCTAAAGTTATTAAATAAGGCTTACACCATTATGCCTGTAGGTTATACAATGACGTAACACACAAGCTCCTTGCACATGCCAGCTACTAATAATAATAATGCCCTCCAGACCGAATTTCGGTCCGGCGGCCAGTCTCAACAGAGACTAGCCATCTGCGCAGGACAGGATTATAGTGCACGAGTGTATGCGCACTATTTTTTTTATTGAATAAGAGTGAAAAACGAGTACACAGTGTACCTAATGGTCAATGGATGATGTGGCCCATAGGCATCTAGATTTATCCTTAACTAAGAATCAAAATGCAGATGCATTATCACTGCTAAGGACTAGGATGGATTGCTTCGTTTTTAATAAAAAGGGTCTCCGGTCTCTACACTCACTATAAGAAACGCAGCAGAAGCAGAATTAATCTGCTATTTTACACTGGTATTCTGTGAGAGCGTGGTTTTACCCCGGTCAAGCCTACCTATTCGTGCTACAACCATTATAGAGCCGCAGCCTGACTCTACCACGTTAACACTACACTTTCTATTCCCTCACTCCCATAGTCCGATGGCACGGTAATCCGACACGACCGGAGAGAGGTCAGGCGCAGGACCAACGGCTTTACGTGCTTTCCAAGGCACGGGGGTGAAACACCACCAAATTACTCACTCCGGACTGTTACTGAGAATTTTTGACAGAAAAACACAATAACTGATTTTGGTCCAACACGGGATTCGAATCCGGAGCCTAATGATCAGCAACCGCTTTTACGTCCATTTAACCAACGAGGCAGTCATACATCGTAAACATAAATCTTTTAAGAGAATAAATGTTCCGATGATTGTTGACACTATTTTTCAATTAAGCTTACTATTTACCCTACAAGCCTCCTTAGATTAAAAATCCAACCATCAGCAATGATTGGAATATTTTTCTGTGGGGTTGATAGTATTTATCCGTATATAATTTCCACAGGACTGGGCCCACTACAACTAGTGGGTGATGGTGGCAACAATCAGAAGTAAGCCGCTGCCGCGTGTTCTTCTTGTCTTCTCTTCTATATACTATCCAGCTGCCGATACTTACAGCACTGAAGAGTTGGCGTAAGTGAAAACATTAACCATCAACAGTTAAGAATTATGTTGAAATGTCAAATCTAACATTTCTCTATCTAGTGTTATTCTACGTCTACTTTCTCATAAACAATAAATAATAAAACTTAACTGTACGTTAATATCTGCATGAATTATTGAAACCTAAATAATAAAAATTCGACTTAAAAATGATTGTTGTATTGTATGTTGTTTTATGATATCCACTACATTTTCTGCCACCAGGGCGGCCCCACTTTGGTATGAGGTAAATATTTGACAGGTTTCATAGTGGGGGAAGTAAATTTGTTAGAAAAGTGTAGAGATATTAAAGTTTCTTTCTGAAATATTATTTTATTTTAATTAGATTAGAAATGGATAAACCAAACTACGATTATTCTTCAACTTAGAGAAAGTAAAAAAGGTAAAAATGTGTAAAAAATTTAAGTATACATCACGTAGGCATTATTTTGTGAATGTACATACACTAGAAACCGAAAAACTTTTCGTACATTCAAATAAGTGAGATGATTTATTTGCTTCTTCGGGTTTTGATTTCCTGTTATAATTATTATAATCATAGATTTTGTGTTATTTTAATATGTATTTTATATATTTATATAATTTATTTTTTATATAAATATATAAAATGCGCTTCAACAATACGCACTATTAATGACGTGTACGGACATAGCACTACCAAGGGGGGAATTGCGCTTTATTGGTCCAGTCGCTTTCGTCCGGGAAATTTAGTCCTCACAGAGACGTTGGTAAAATCAACAGAGTCAAGGCCAGAGCCCCTTATTCATCTGTCATATTTTAGAACTTGCCCCAACAGTCTTCCACTTTTTTCAAAGTTGAAATTACTTTTTGATAGGCAAAATTTTTAATTCCAATTTTCAGTGAAGAACGCATAGTAAGAGTTCATCTATTCTATAACACCAAAGAGCCCATAACATGCCAAGAATTTAAAAGTTTAAGCTTAGCCTAAACTTTAAAATTCTTCGTATATTTCGATAAATTAAATTTGTTTTTTGTATGTTTTTATTTCCTATCCAAAGTGAATATTTACGTGTACACATTAAGAATTAGAGTTATATAAGTCTAGCCACTCAATAGCCTAGGACATAATATTTCTTCACGGAAATCAACATTTAATGTCAATGGATCATCATGATAATGTGATGAAATTGTGTTTAGTTTCTTTCTTTGAACTATACGTTCTTATCTAAAACATACTAATTTTAGCTGATATATTTTAAATACGAATCCATACGATACATATATATTTTGTTTAAAATTATTATGTAGCTAATTTTTCACCGCCGTGTAGTGGCGGTTAAGAATATCCACTACCCATAATTTTCCGTGGGTGTCGTAAAAGGCGACTGTGGGAAACAGGCAGTAGATGAGCAGCAGCATCTTCCTGATAACAACAATATTATATTATGAGGTTTCGGATTTATCGTCCACAAGTCTCTCGTTAACAACGCGAAGTAGAAGGAGAGTGTGTCGACGGGTTGCGTATCTTATATTCAGAATCATCAAACGGTATTCGTTGAAGGTCATACAGATTTACGCACCACAGATGAGGAGGTTGAGGAAATGTATGAGGATATCTGTAAAGCCATGCATTCCTCCAAAACCCACTATACGGTGTTAATGTGAGACTTCAATACAAAACTAGTCACAAGAGAGAACGGTGACCTGATGGCAGGAAATTTGGAATAGGGCAACGGAACCCAAGGTCCAGCAGCTGGCCGACTTCATGGAGTAAGAGGGACTTTATTATGTACTCTTTCTTCCAGAAGCGGCCCCACAGGAAGTGGACCTGGTCGGTTCGACAAAAAATGAGATTGACTTCATTATGACGACCAGACGACAACTGTTCAGTGATGTCTCAGTGATCGCGATGGTGAAAACTGGCAGCGATCACCAAATGGTTAGAGGCACACTGACCCTAAACGTTAAGTTGGAGAGGTCTCGTCTAATGAAGTCAACGCTCTGTCCCCCTAGTGCTCTAGTCCAAAGTCCCGAAACCTTTCAACTCGAGTTACAAAACCGTTTTCAGTGCCTAGAAGACTGCAATGCAGTAAACGATATGAATGACAAGCTCGTGGAAACTGTCCATGCGGTCGGAGCTAAGTTCTGCAAGATCCGCCGCGGAAGGACACAAAAACTCTCCGATCACACTCTTAATCTCTTGGCTGTTAGACGGGAAATGAGGCTGCAGTCTTCAACAGATTTGACAGCATAGAGGCAACCAAACAGACAGATCTCGAAATGTATGCGGCAGGACTTACGCAACTTCAATACAGGCTGTATTGAAGACGCGATAGAGCGGAACCAAGGTCTTTACCAGAAATCTGTCTGCCAGAAAGAGCCAATTGTCAAAGTTGAAGACCGAGTGTGGCAGCATCGTTTCTGGGACACCGAGATTTTGAGTGAAATTGAGAGGTTCTATGGGCAGCTGTATACATAATCGTTGGAGCCACACGCAAGTGTGAGTAACGATCCAAGAGCAAGTCTTATTCGACACTATTCCGATGATATCCCGGACGTCAGTCTGAGCGAGATCAGAATGGCTCTCCAGAACCTTAAAAACGGCAAGGCCCCAGACGAGGATGGAATTATAGCGGAGCTTTGAAAACGGTGGTGGTACTTAAAGTCCTTCAGAAAGGCGGCTACGCTCTCTTGAAGAACTACAGACCGATTTCCTTTGAGTCGCGTCTACGTGCTGTTTTGAGAGTCATTACGAATCGTCCGCACAGATTCGACGACTTCCATCCTCCCGAACAAGCCGGTTTTCGAAGAGGCTTTAGTACATAGACACACCCTTCGGCAAATTGTACAGAAGACCGAAGAGTACCATCTGCTACTTTTCCTTGCGTATGTGGACTATGAGAAAGCCTTTGATTCCGTCGAAATTTGGGCGGTGCTACAGTTCCTTCATCGGTGCCAAGTTGACTGTCGGTATATCGAAGTGCTGAAGTGTTTGTACAGCAGGGCTACGATGGCTATCCGAGTACATAATTAAAGTACGAAATCTATCCAACTTCAGAGAGGTGTAAGACAGGGTGACGTTATATCCCCGAAACTCTTCACCGCTGCATTAGTTAAATAGTCCGACTAGGTAAATCCAACTTCGACCGAGAGGTCAATCAACGTATTCAACTCGGTTGGGCAGCGTTCGGGAAATTGCGACACATCTTCTCGTCAGGTATACCTCAACACTTGAAAACGAGATTGTACAACCAGTGCGTGTTGCCAGTGATGACTTATGGAACTGAGACATGGTCCTTCACTGCTGGCCGTATGAGGACGCTCAAGGTCGCTCAGCGAGCTATGGAGAGGGCTATGCTTGGAGTTTCTCTGCGTGAAAAATTTAGAAATGAGGATATCCGCTGTAGAACCAGAATAACCGACATAGCCTAACGCTGAAGTAAGCTGAAGTGGCAATGGTCCAGCCATATAGATCAAAGAACCGACAACCGTTGGGGAAAAAAGGTTCTCGAGTGGCAGCCTCGTACCGGTAGGCGAAGTGTAGGGCGACCCCCCACTAGATGGAGTGACATGCAGGAAGTCGATGGATGCAGATGGCTCAGGACGGTGCTTTGTGGCATTCCTTTGGGGAGGCCTATGTTCAGCAGTGGACTTGTGAAGGGCTGTAATGATAATTTTACATAAAACGCTCCACTAAAAACAGGCGTAAACGTTGTGCCAGGTGGATCTGCCCTGATCACCAGGCTGTCTTATGCATCATATGTGAGGAAGAAGTTAAATAAAAGTCAGAACATTTTTTTTTATAAGAGCTGATCTCAAACTTGCCAAAAAATTGTTTTTTCGTATTAGTTACTAATGGTGTAGGTACAATGAAAGAAAAAAAATAGGGTATAGGGACAATGAAACACAAAAAGTTTCATTGTCCCTATACCATACTATGGTAGTGAAAACTTTATAAAAATTATTAGAATGATATTCAAGGCAGCAGTTCAAATTTATTACTAATATTGCTAATAGTATAAGTTAGTATATATTATAAAAAATATTAAAAAAATAAATTTTAGTTAAATTATTATAAAAAGTATTATTATTATTAAAAATGTAAAATTTAGGCTTTTAGGGATAGATCTAAATCAAGCACTGTAAAATGTGCCGTATTTATTATTCAAATAACCTTTGACTTAGCTTATAATTATAGTAGTTCCACAGATGACAATAGAACTACAGACTTTAAAGACAAAGCAATGGCCTTGTAACTTTAAGTATTGTATTGCACGTCGATGGACCACCTGTTGATTCACAAATATTTAGTTAAGAAGGAGTATTATTTAGAATTAACTCACACCGACATAAAAAGGTTGATATGGCGCTGCGTACATTTCTATTTCTAGTAATGCCGAAATCTTGCTCAACTTTTTAATGACTCTTCTACAATACTCACGAAGTTACCTCAATGAAGTGATCGTCAAAGTGAATCGCAGTCCCAAGAACGTGACTACACACTCGTGCAACTTTGCGAAGAGCTCACTCGTTGTGTGAACAGTACGACGTCAATGCGTTAACCATAAACAAATAAATATGTAGCAAGCTACATATTTAATATATTTATATAATATTTAATATATAACTGGCGTACGCCGAGTTGTGTATAGTGAGACGCTTCATGTAACTTCGGGGCACCTCGCGAAGTCCTTTGACTCGGGCGCAAAAAACCGACAGCGTTCGGAAGTCGCCCGAGGCGAAACGAGGTTGTAAGAAGAAGAAGTACCTCTACACTATTCTCCTCGTCCAACTTCAATCAACTTCGCGAGTAGTGTTGAGGCAACACCCATACCCATACACGCACACATATGCATTCATACCCATGTCGTTACACGTAAATGATTTAAGATTCAACAGTGTACGCGAATGTTCTTACAAAAAAATTGACGTGTTTTTTTTATTTGACGTGGTAGAGCCGTGGCTGCAGCATGAATGGTTCGGTTCGACCGGCAGGACCACGCCTCACAGCCTAAATAGCGGCTTAATCGTTGGCATGATGTGCCAAAGACTATAACAATCAAGCGTCAACCGCGATTCCATGTAATTCAAATATGCTACCAAAATGTTCGTGGCCTAAGAACAAAAACTAATATGTTTCTTAATAATGTTATGGAAAGTGAATATGATATGATAGCATTAACTGAGACCTTTCTTACGAGTTCAGTGTCTAATGGTGAACTCTTTCCTCCAGGTTTTCATGTGATTCGTAAAGATAGACCTGGTGATTGTGGATGGGGAGGTTTTGCTCGCGATTCGTGATCGTTATAATGTTAAAATAGTTACGGACATTGTTAGTATGACTGATGACAAAAATTAATATTTATGACATTTAAAATGTAAAAGTTTTATGTTGTGTCGTATATCTGCCACCAAATTATAAGGATGAGAATAATTGAATGTTTTGACATGTATAGAAAATGTGATTTGTACTTCCCCGACCTGAATGTTCTAATCCTAGGTGACTTTAATTTAAACTCTTGCAGTACCAATATAAAGACTTCTTTTGACTTTTTTTGTGAATTCTGCTCGCTTAAGCAATATAATACAGTCTTAAATAATCGCGGTGGTATGCTAGATCTGGTGCTGGGCAATTTTGAACCTAAACAGATAGTGGTATCTCTCAGTGAAGATCCTCTGGTAAATATCGATCAGTACCATCCTATGCTCGATATAAATATTACATTTCCGGGCTTTTGGATAGCATCGAGCGTGTCTTTGCAGCAAGTGACACCTCACTCGAATACCAATACAGATTGGAACTGGCGTAAGGCAGATTTTCAGGGTCTATATAGGACTTTGATTGAAATAGACTGGTCTGATTTGTTGACAATAAGCGATGTTAACTGTGCTGTACAGCTGTTCTACGATAAGCTATACGAAATTATAAATCTGTTTGTGCCTATTAAAAAACAATTATCAAACAATCAGCGATACATATATCCAAACTGGTACAACGTAGAAATAATAAAAAATATAAAAAACAAACACTTTCATCATAAGCAATTCAAAAGAGGGCAAAAGAATTTAATAAGGCTATGTTTATATATTATAGAAAAAGTTAAAAATTGATTGACTGCGAATACCGGAAATATATGACTGTACTACAAAAAAATATCATTGACGATCCTGTGCAATTCTGGAAATATAAGGAAGAAAAAAACAATAGAAGGTACATAGATACATATATATGGAAATACTGCAGTGACAGATCAAGCCGCAGCCGATTTTGCTAATTATTTTGCGTCCGTTTTCATGTAGAAACCCGTGCTAAGCCCGGATACTGCTGCAAAAGCTGCATATGCACATATACATCGAGATGTGACCTCAGTTTCCATCACGACAGTTGATGAGAAGGATCTGAAGAAGGCAGTGAGTTAAGCTACGATCGGCTGGTGGGCCGGATGGCATTCCTGTCTTCTTAGTTAAGGACTGTATATCAGTTCTTGGGCGGCCTCTTCTGTATTTGTATAATCTTTCATTGACCCAGTCAAGATATCCTGAGAGCTGGAAGCTATCTCGAGTCACTCCTGTTCCTAAAGGAGACAGGCACAAATGTTACTTCTTTCAGACCTATAGCTGTCCTATCCGTTTTGGTAAGATCTTTGAAGCAATTCTAAGTGATTCCATCAAATGCCAAATCGGTCACCAGCTGCATAATGGTCAACATGGGTTTCGTACAGCTCGCTCCACCACCACCAACTTGGTCGCGCATGTAGACTATATCTGCACACAAATGGATAAGCGAAGGCAAGTTGATGCGGCTTACTTTGACTTCCAGAAAGCCTTCGACCTAGTGGATAACGATATACTATTGAAAAAGTTGGCGATTGTTGGATTCGTACCAAAGCTCCTCAATTTTTATCTTGTTACCTTAATAATCGACGTCAATATGTGAGGCTCAGTGGATATAACTCTGGAGACTACTTTACTAGGTCAGGAGTGAGTCAAGGTAGTACGTTAGGACCTTTGCTATTCGTGATATTTATCAACGATTTGCCAGATGTTGTTTTGACTTCAGAGTGTCTCCTATTTGCGGATGACCTGAAACTAACTCTGGGTATTGAAACTGAGGCTGATGCCATGACATTACAGAGATATTGATGCTGTGTCTATATGGAGTCAAGAAAACCACCTTCCGTTCAATAATCTCAAATGTAAAATAATAACTTTCACGCGAAAATCACAGCCCATTATTGTTAATTATAAGTTGACTGACGCTCCTTTGGAAGAGTTAAAGAGGTTGGGACTTAGGATTACTATTAGATTGCAAATTAGATTTTCACACGCATCAACAAAATAAGTCAGCGCACAAAATGTTAGGGTTTGTCATAAGGACTGCGTCACAGTTTGATAATACACGGGTCGCAAAAGTATTATACAATGCTTATGTGCGCAGTAAACTCAGTAGTACTGTGTATCTGGAATCCTTACAGAAGAGACATTTCTAATGATTGAAAAATACAACGTAAATTTGCTCGATGGATATATAAGAAACAGTACGGATACTATCCCTACTTATACCCTTCCTTATTCGTGTCTGGTATGGTGGACATTGAAACGTTGAAATTTAGAAGAATGTCTCAAGTTATGCAATATCTGTCCATAATTCACAATAGGATTGATAGTCCCCAAATACTAGAGCGTGTCCGCATCTTGGTCCCTGGGAACGTGTCAGCAAACTTACAGGGACAGGTGGCGCCGCAGCGCCGCCACTGCTGGAGCCCCCGCGCACAGCCGAGCGCGCTCGTCAACGCCCGCGCCTCCCGCATTATTGACATACTTGCACACACCACGAACTTGCCGATGGATTAGGACATTTGTATAAAGAAATTCAAATAATTTTAAATAAATCCTAGCTAGATCAATTTATCGCCCCCAAAACCCCTGCATACTAAATTTCATGAAAATCGTTGAAGCCGTTCCGAAATTCAATTTTATATATATATATATATATATATATATATATATATATAAATTGCTCGTTTAAAGGTATTAGATTACAATGAACCACTACAAAAGTAAAATGCCTAGTTTTATATTTGACCATGGCAAAGAGTTGTAACTAGTATAGCTGTCTCGTTATTATTACGTAACAATTATTTAATTGATTTTATTTGAAAAATTGCTTTGGGCAATAGGAATAGGAATCATTAGGAAAAACACAATTTAAACTTGGATAGCTGTATTCAGAGCCCAGAGTGCAAAACCAGAACAGTCAGGTTTAAATATATATTAATCAACTCTAATATATATAATAAAAATAACCGGCATAAAGATATTTTCAACACAAAAAGAAAAACACAAGCAAAGATTACAAATGCAGACAAACGAAAAAATAACACTTCAATTTTAACTTATGCTTAAGTATTGCTCAAATACTATACACTTTTAGTCAAAGTGACTTAACGATATATTAAAATTGAGTAGCGTTTCATTATTTGGCTATATGTGTGTAATACTGGTAATACCATTTTGAAATATTAGCTAAATTTTACTGTAATTGCCTAAGGTCCTGGTGTAATGGTTAGCACTTTGGACTTTGAATCCAGCGATCCGAGTTCGAGTCTCAGTGGGACCTATGTTTTACTTATTATTATTTTTAAATTTAACGGAAAACCATGTAAAAGTAGATCTTACTCACCTTAATTTTACTGAAATATAAACAATTTATATAACAATGTCATAAATATGATTAAGTGTAATAATTTATAGTAAACACCTGTTGAATTTAGAACTGCAAATTGTTTTGTCGTAGGTATACAAGATGAGAAAAAACCTTTCAACGCACTTTTGGTATTTCATGTCATTCACTTAACGCTTATCTAAAACGATTTATTATACGTACATTTATACAAAATTTTCTGTAAAATTGTGTCAGTTTATGTTTATTCATGCAGCGGAAAAGTTCCGTTCTTCTACGTTTAAAATACAAATTTATAGTCGTCATTAAAAAATTATAAGTACTTAAGGTAAGTTTTCTGAGCTTTTAATCAATAAACACTTTCACGCTGCCATTAGAGAATGATCAAAACCGCCATAAAAAAATAAATAAGAAGAAGGTGAATTTTTTTGGCGACACAACTATTCTGAAATGTATTAAATAAAAATCGACATTCGAAGATATTAAAATGAGTTTATATTGTTGTGCCATAGTGATCTGTGAGTGTGTTCTGTTCTTACAATAGTTTTGTGCGAAAAGTGTTTGTTTTTATTTTGCTTATTTGTGCTGGAGCACTTATATTTAAAGTACATAGACTTCTAATTAACAGTCTAGAAAACTTTAGGTAACTACTTTTTATTTTATGATCAGTGATTTAAATTGTGATTATTAATGTATTGCAATGTACTTAAATTTTTATTTGTGGGCAGCTGTAGAGCAAATTTATGTCATTTTTCATTATTTGTGTAAATGTCTAATAAAGTGTGTTTAAACAATCGATTTATTGCTTTCATATTTTATATAATTAAAATTGTGCCTCAATATTGGCTTAGCCTATGACTATACTTAATACCAACTTCAGCATGGAGAATTATGTTACCTTTATCTATGAACAGGTGTTTGTTACCAATTAGTAAATCGTGAAATAAATATAGTAACTTCTGTAATCTACTTAAATTTAATTATTGCGCAATAAACATTAACATTTTATGAAAATTAAACAAACGTACGAGGTTGTGTAAGAAGGAAACGTGAAACCATAATAAATGATAAAAAATCATAAATATTACACTTAAACGCTATTTAAATGTTTACCTTGCAGGATCCCAAAAGTAACCGTTATAGTGATTTCTTACATTTACGCGAACAATCCTTCTAACCGTAGTTGAATCCCAATGACATAAAACCATAAGAATCTAATGTAGTAGTTGTTAGATTTATAAACTTTTTTATAATATTGATCAATTTAATAAGGCAGATAGATACAGGTACCTAATTCAAATTCACAAATGAACATGTTTAAAATATTTCGTAATGTGTGTAATATTCAAAGTATTAAACAATTTAACTAGGTAGGTAAGTACCTACTTCAAATTCATAAATTAACATATATTATAAATTCGTAAATTTAATTCTACATCAGGTTGTGTTTGTTTACAAACAACACGCCAGTTACTGACCTGGCGTGTTGTTTACTCAAGTCTGCCGATTGTTTCTATGTAATTATGCAGTCTGAAATAGCCTTAATACCTGTTGATCCCAAATTGTCCTGCTAAGCTTTTGATATTAGATTACTCGTAAACATGATAATTGCAAGTAGCCATAATTTCACAAAATCTTAATCCACAAGTTGACCACAAATTGTGCGGATTAAGCTGATATTGGATTACTGAAAACATGTTATGAAGTGTAATGTTACAGAGACATGACTCCTGTATTGTTGTTAAAATAAAAACGTCTTAGTCAACAGACTTTTTTGCCATCTTTAAAAGCACATGCATTTAGAATAAGATTGGTTATAGAACTCATCGTAGTCATGTAATCACTAGTTAGGAAGTCAGTATTGCACTGAATTAGTTTAATACATTATTGTAATGTAATAGTAATAAATGTCATCGAGACATATTTAGTTGTAATTTAAAAGCAGATCACCGCTCCCGAAACTTAACTGGCGCAGCCGGTAGGATATCCTGATCATAGCTGAGTTCAAGTACACTAAAATCGGTCTTGTTGAGTACCGGGTATCCTCGAACCAAATAAATTTGTTACATCGGGCGATGGAAACCTTCCTATCAAGACAAGAGCAGCTCTACGGGTAGACATGGGGCAGCGGACTGTAGTAAACCTGGGGCCTTAAAGCAAACCAGAACAAGACAGTTTGCAGCACTTTTCATCGTAACAACAGGCAAGCCAATCAGCGATCAACCTAACTGACGATAACTCGATTTATAAATTTCAGGAGGAATACAGAGAGTGCATTCCACAGATGACGAAGTTATTAATGTGACAACACTTATTACATTGTGAATGATGACGACCATAATAAAATAATAATAATAATACTTACTGGATACTACTTTTTGGATGATGGAACTCAGGAATACCAAAGGGCCGCTGCCCTCTTCCCTCTCGGATGTCGTACTAGTGACCGTGTTCACTAAAACCTGTATTTAAATTTTTAAACAGCAGTAAATAAATAAATATTCTGTTAGAATTCCGCTTTAAAAGCGTACTAGAGCTAACATAAGTGTCCGGCACGATAGCCCTTCAATGTGAACGGAACGTCCACTTTCGTAGGACGAAGATAACGAAATAAGCAAGACCTGCTCGCGAAAGCGGAACAGCTGGCCGCCCACAATCAGTCGAACGCGAAACTCCTCCTACCTGGGTGACATCATCGCGCTGTTACTGGCCGCTCCGCCTACTACACAATACGCATTCCGTCGGCTTTTATATTGCATTTAGGCCTACGCGCGCAGTGCATAATGTCGGTTCAGAGGACACCTCCATCTGCAACCCCGAAAATGATCTGTAACAGCATCTAATGCGGGAGCAGTATGTGGGCCTCAGGCTGAAACCTTGATGGATACACAGTATGAAATACCCCTCTGGCTGTGTTTTGCTTGAAATAATAGAAGAGCAAGAGGAAGGATGAATTTTCACCGTCTCAGTTTCTAGATTTCAAACAGGAGATGACTAGACTCATTACGGCATTTATTAGTAGCAAAAACTCACATTATAGAAATCACACATTCCTCCAACAAACCACTGGAAATATTGAACAGTGTGTGTCTTTGTTAACTCACCAAAATGAAATTCAAAGAATTGATAAACTGGAAACTCAAGTAAAGAGGATCATGAAGAATACATAATATACTTGAAGACAAAATTGAAGATCTCAAAGGACGTCACATGTAAGCTAGTCTAGAGTTAAAAAATGTTCTCGTAAACCCTCTGAAAACAGGGATGATTTAATGGTATGGTAACTTGCCTATCGAAAAATGTCAACCTTGATTTGTGCGCAGGATAATGGGATATTTCAGAATAAGGCCACGTAATGACAGGAGAAAATTCCCCATAATATTGGAACTAGGATCCACGATCATGAAATCTGAACTACTAAAAAGACTAAAAATTTTACCAAAAACAAAGTGCAAATTACAAATAAACCTAGGTTTTTACTACGAACGAGGACACGCCTGTTTATGTGTATCAGAGCAGCTCACCGCTAAGGGTGCCACGACTTTCTTCCTGTGTCTCGAGTTCTTCAAATCCAATGGTATAAATTCACTGGACTGCGTTTGGAAGAGTTTTTGTGAAAAGATGATACGTCTAAATTATATGCATCAGGCGAGGCACAGGTTACTGCTTCTTCAACAAAAGTGACTATGTTCAAACATCTCAATGGTAACTTCATATTGCATTCATTATACATATTATTATCTTATTTTGGTAAAGACAACTGCTGTAAACCTTACATCTACTGTTAGCGTAATTTTCATTTACACACTTATACCTATGGTTTTAAAACTGCAAACAAACTACAACAAACACCCACAACAACACAACACCACACGCTCACACCTCCCACAAATTCAATACATGCATTTACATAAAACCACATCAGTACAGGCCCACAAAACACACCACTTTGACCATCCCTTTACAGACTACAATGTAAACAACTTATACTCTCATTGATGAATCCTACCTATTCTCAGTATACTTTTGATGTTTCTAACAAACTTATCACTTTCACTCACCCTATGTAATAACCTCTGCAATGATTTACTTTTATATTTCTCTCTTTTTTAATGGATAATCAACTCACTAACAGAACTAGACACATGCAAAATAACTTGCTCAATCAAAATGTAATATAGAAGATCTAATTTACCATTGGTTGGGTTCTTTCGTAAATAATCTATTACGTTTCTTAACTTTTAACATGGCTGTATCTATAAGAATTCAAACGACCTTTTTGATTTACCCTATCAGTACTGAATTTCAGAAATTGACGTTCTTATACTGACCGAATGCAGATTAGACCCTAACAACAAATACCATTTTAAATAAAGTACCTCCTACCAATCAATTAAACTTTTAAACCAGGAATGATGGTGTAGTAAGCATATCCAAAACAATCACCAGCTAAAGTTGTTGACCTTCACCTCTCAGACGCTACAGGACTACAAATGAGATTGATAACACGTTTTCCTGGGTATACCGCTCCCCTCTTTTCTAAACGCCATTAAGCTGGCTCCTCGACTTACATCTGAAACTAGTGGTCATCATAAATATGTGTCTGTCATAGGTGACATAACATTAACCTGCTTCCCTTTAGCTACAGAAGCCTCAGTATATACGTAATGAATTAAGCTGTAGACGCACTATCCCTGCAAACTTACCTGTGGTCACACTCTACCTACGAGAAAGAGATCCTGCCTCGACCACGTAATGATAAAACTTGAAGTCAACCTCATGCAAAAACTTTTATCGCCGTGTAACACGACGGTCACAACCACAATCTTGTGTTGCTTCAGTTATATAAAACATCCACCCACAAAGCAACTAAGTCTAAACTAACTACAGATTTGATGGGGCATATAATATCATATCGACAAGTATCCCTTCTCAGAATTGCAAATAGCCCTGAAGAATTTGCCAACACTTTATTAATATAATTAAGTCAGCTATCAACATAATTCTAAACTATCCTACTTTTCTAACAATAATAAGATATTAAAACCCTGGATAACTCCCGGGCTCTGAGGTAAGGCAAATTACTTGCAACAAAGGTGAAAAGGACCCATAATGCAATTTTAATAATAACACAAACGTTTTCAATTACTGTTCAATCTCATCAAAAACTTAAACGACATTATGGCAAACTTATTAATAAATCTGTAATAACTAATAAATTCTGAATACAGTAAATGAGATAACTCAGTACAAACCACCCAAGACTAATAATGTAGCCTAATTAACTTAAAACCTCTACCACTAGATTCTGATTGCTATATTTAATAACTATTTTAGCTTTAGGCAATAACCTAGCTGGAATAATTACTACAAACTTGGGTACTAGAAGTCGAGGTTTTAGAAACCTGTCTCTAACTATACACATTTTCATCCTTCGTCCTGCAAACACTGACGACAAAGTCAGAAGCATCTTGATGGTCTCGACTCTGGGAACTCACCTGGATGGGATAGTATCAGCACTGGCTTTCTAAAAGCAACATGCTAGAGCCTTTGTTGTACCTGTACATACGTAACCTCACAAACCTTTGCTTTTAGTACTGGTGTATTCTAGCATCTTAAAGGGTCTATGATAACCCCTGTGCATAGGTGGAACAGACAGGATGTAAACTTATTACCATTTCTCATCCCTCATCAAAATAATTGAAAAGTTGCTTAACAATAGATTAGTTGATTTCCTAAATAATATAAATTATTATCAATTCTAATATGGTTTTAGAAGGTCTTTCAACTCAAGATGCGATTCTTGATCTCACTTCTACTATAGTTGTGTAGACAATGGCAGCAAATACTTACAGTCTTTTGGTTTAAAAAGGCCTTCGACACCGTCTCTGTGCCTATTCTTTTACCGGCTACAAAACTTTAGGTATTAGGGATACTCCACTAATGCTTTTTAAAGTTACCTACAGGACAGAACTCAGCAAGTAAAAATAAATAATTTACATAGTGATAAAGCCACTTGGATTTTTGTGTCCAGGAGGCTGGTGTCCTGGGCCGACTCTCTTTTAATATACATAAATGATCATGTAATCTACGAGATGTCAGGGGCAGGATATACTCTACGCGGACGACACTGCTCTTATTTTACTGTTAGCACCTGAATACTGTCAAGCAGGTACTGAAAGGGTTTAATCATCGTATCCATTGACTTAGAGATAACCTTCTTACCTTGAACACCCAAAAAACAAACTACATCTTTCTTCCTCCTTCTAACAAATCCAATACAATATCACTTTATAAAAATCCACACTTGCTCAAACCTGGAAACATGATTTTGCGACTGCCCTACTATTGATAAGTCAATGACTAAATACCTACCAGGTATATTGGACCAACGACAACTAACTCACATTTGGAACTATTAACTAACCACTAGGAAACTCATATGGGTATTCAAATCACTACGGCAGGTCATAGTGCAACAAACTTAAAAACCGAATCTATAGCAACTGGCCCAATCTGTGCTCACATACTGTATCTCGATTTGGGAGGCTGACAAAACTCACTTCCTTGCACTCGAAAGGCTCAGAGATCACTTATCAAAGTCATCTACTCCAAACCTTATGAACACCACTGACACACTATATAGAATGAGTGACCTACTCACAGTACGAAAACTCTACGTTCTGAATCTCATCTTAACGTTTACAAATCATTTGTATGTCGACCTAAGTCATAAAAGAAGAAGAGTGATGTTGTTGCCCCGTCACTGCTGTACGTACTGCTTTTCGCTGAAAACCATAGCGTTGTCAGTCGTCCATATATACAACAAAATGATAAGTGCATAAATATACCTATGTCATCACACTTGCAAGAAAACTTTAAAGAATGGTTGGACTCTTAGATGTGAAGATGTCGAAAAACTTTTTCATAAGAATAAATTAAAACTCTGAATTAAACTTAATGACGGTACCTGTATGGAACACCATATGATCCCGGAACCTCATCCGTAGGGCTTACAAAAGTGACCGACACATCTTACCATGCACGCACACACACACACAGACACACACACGCACCACACACACACACACACACATACACACACACACACACACACACACACACACACACACACACACACCTAAATATATAACTAATTTTTCCACCCACATTTCTATAATTGTAGCTTCTAGATATAATATAGTTTAATAGTCTTTTGAGCAAACCGTAAAAGAAATGGCAGTTATTCCCAACACAAGTGTCTATGACAACAAAGGGAAAACTCGATAAATCTTCTGTTATAAGACTTTTTTGAAAATAAAGAAATTTTTATTTATTTATTTATTATTTATTCCACAGATGACGAAGTCATTAATTGGTGACAATACTTATTACATTGTGAATGATGACGACCATATGAAATAATAACAATAATACTTACGAGTAGGAGAAACAAAAGAAATCCTAGATTTGTTCCTCGATGCTCACATACAGAAACTTCGAGATATACAGCGCAGGAACAATCTAAAACATCAGACTTTATTCTTTATAACTGGACGCGGCTTACACAATGGAAGGCCCATACTGAAACCTGCTATCAAGAAGAGACTACAGGAGGAATTTTTGTAAGTTCATGTTTACATCAATCTTTAAATTAATTGATGTGGATGTGGAAGAAACCTTAGCATATACATGAAGGGTTAGGAAAAAGTATCATGTGAATAAAACCAATTTAGTTCAATTGTAAATTTGTTAAGAAATAAATTATTATTAAAGCAAAGACCGCAACTTCATCGATCTATATTTTATAAATAAGAACGCGTTTTAAGCTAGAATTTATTGCGAGCGTCCTATTGGTATTATTACATAAAATTTGCTTCGCGAATGAACATAAATCTAACGAAACCTTACACATAAATCCACTAGCTGTTACCGCGGCTTCGCCCGCATGGTCACTGGGAATGAACTATCCATTGGTTTTTGAATTGAAAACTGAGTTTTATAGATTTGTCAGAGATGCAGCCATTAAAAGGAAACTGAGCAAAATTGATTCGTCAGCCTATTTAAATGTTTTGAAACGCAGCGTATAGGAAAGCATGAAAATAGCCTGTTTATTCCAAATGGAAATGGGATATTTTTAATTAAAGGAAACTGAGCATAATTATCCGTCAGGATGCAGACTTTTAAAAGAAACTGAGCTAAATTGATTCGTCAGAGATGTAGTTTCTGAATTGAAACTGAGCCAAATAAAAGATCCATCAGAGATGCAGCCTTTGAGTTGAAAAACTGAGCTTAATAGGTCCGTCAGAGGTGCAGCATTTGGAATTGAAAAACTGAGCAAAATAGGAAATTTTGAATTGAAAGGGAAGATCTGTAGAATTCTTATTAAATGATTGTGGGAATTTTGGAAAAAAAACTAACTGAACACTATTTTAAGACGCTACTGTACACAATGTTATATGTTTTCCATTCAGGGGAAAGAATGTGGAGATTCTGGGCATTTGACACGCGAATACACATTTGATACAGCTGACCATGAGAGAAGCACGGTTTTCTAAGTTGACCCCCGCTACCTGTAACGTTTGCCCTTGCGCTTTATTGTCATTGCAAAACTGAGCTTAATAAGGAACTGCAACCTTTTGAATTGAAAAGGAAGATCTGTGGGAATTATAGGGATCCGTGGTATAATAACATTTTCACCTTTTCCTACGCCTGTCAAAATTGTAGCACCGATTATGTTCCGTCAAGATGTCGCAGCCTTGTCCCGTTACATAATCGAGGAGCATCTAAATTTCGCATTAGCATTACTGGGACGCCTAATTTTAATTGAAGCATGAGGCACACACCTGACAACTCTAGAGAATTTAGAAACTCTACGGGATATGAAGTGCTCTGTTCTGTGTCCATAACTGTGTCTATTGACAAATACTCTATTTCTCCTGCTACTTCGCTTAATATATCTGAATTTATTTTGTTAACGCTCTCATTTTTTGCAAGAATCGCTCTTTCACATAACCATTTGTCTTCATGCATGTTGTTCGTTAAATCTGAATAAACGCTCGCAATTAATTCGGAATGACTCTGTACTAAATTACAAAAATCTCTCGTCAATTTAACGCAGCCCTCAGCATCCGTTTCCAACCGCCCATCGCCAATTTTTAATAGTGTGTCAGCATAGTTTCTAGCATTGATATCATTATACAAATGCACTCTTATTCGTAGTTAAACTGAATTTTGTCACCTTGTTCCATAAAATACGACTTGAGGCATGCTTTAGTTTCATCTGCAGGTGTGCCTTTTGAATGACAGGTAAAGTTTGGTGAAAGTCACCAGCCAATAAAACCACCATTCCTCCCATTACATCGGTATTGCTGCGTCCTGGAGCGTTCGATTTAGTGCTTCAGCTTTTATGCGACACTTTCGTCCCACACTAAAGTTTGCATTGTCGTAGCATTATACCTCGTGCACTATTTTGCTAAAGTTGCAGATCGGCGATTCTTCCTGGGCTAGATTTAGAGGAGTTTTAAAACAGAATGTGCAGTGCGGCCCCGCTTAGCAGCGTGGCGGCTATACCGGAGGAAGCTACAGCCACAGCAATGTTTTATCTTTCCGTACTTGCGCTAATAATAAATTTAACAAAAATGTCTTCCCAGTTCCTCGGGGCATCTAAAAAAGTGCACCATTTCCAGATTCAATTTGTCCTAATACTTTGTCAAAAACTCGTTTTTGTTCGGGAAACAAGCAGGGTACAAATTCGGCTACTTGCTGCTGCAAAACTGGTATATCGTAGTTTGTTTCACGTATAATTTCATCACTTAGTTCATTTTCGGTTGTTCGCTGAGGGCTTATCATTCCAAAGTCGCTTAATTTTTCCTATTGCCATTACTTTATCTTCAATTTTTCAAGTGCTTCATTATAAATGTAATTGTATGTCATGTTCGCGTGTGTCTGCTTGTTCCAAAATATCTTCCGCCATGTACTCTTTATATTTGTCCCACAATTTATGTGCATTAGATAGCCCGCAAGATGATATGAGAGTTGCATAAAGATCCCTAATTTTGGCTGGTGACTGGCACTGCACAGCTTCCTCCATGGTTTCATCGTGATTATCGTTTTCCAAAGATGCAGAGCTTCTTCTCTATAAGTTGCGCATTCCTGACCGTTGACAGTTTTAAGGTCTTTATATCCTGTAGGACCCCGAACATGGTGCAGCAGCAATCGTAAACAGAAACATTCAAAATTAGTTACATGGACGGTATACACGACCAGGGCATCTGATGACTTTACACCGGGCCAATTTGCAACAGGTGCGCCTTGAATACGGCGTTTCCACTCCTTCCTAGATGTGTTCCAAGTATAATAGCGGGGACTTCAGAATATAACAACGTTTTGCAAAGGGGTCGGTTTGACAAAGTTGAAAGAAGGCTGTTAGTGTAGGTTTTGGCGGTGATGCAATTCTTTCTTGGAAATTTCTTTCGGTGAAATATACACGCTCTCCATTTTCTAATTGCACAGCAAGGTGAGTAATGTTGGTGCCTTTCGTGTAAAAAGCCAAGGAGACGCCACGCTGCCTCGTTACTGCTGACATAACGCCCTGCTTGAAAGGTCTGTACTTCATTAACGGGATTTGCCTCACCTTCTCCTGAGATTAAATATTGCTTGGTCGCTTCCTTTATTTACGTACTTACAGATATACTTGATTGCGCGACAGAGCTACATGCTTCTACATTAATGTGGGCATTAAACATTTTACATAGAATGGGCGAATACGGGACAATCCAGCTGTTATCTAAGGTTTCGAACGCTCCAGAGCGAGATTTGATTGTAACTTTCCTGCCACCATCTTCGGGAGCTCTGCGTCTGTATAAAGGGTAGCCATTGTCATTGTACTGTTTCTTTTTTTTGCTGTTTAGGAATTTCTTTGTACATTTCCTTCTTTCATACATGGCGATATTGAATTTCGTGCTCCACATGGACCGTGAATCATATTTCGGACGATGGTATCATACAATTCTTTATCTTGCTCAGGACCCGGAATCTCGGCGCTTATTATGTCGTATATTTGGCTGGGCCGCAACTTCTCTTTAAGCCATATTAGAATGTGGGCATGCGGTAATCCTCTTTTTTGCCATTCAATTGAATACATGAAGCACTGCACCTCTCCGAAAATTTTCCCTTTGTTAATTACATACATTAATTTTTGTACTTTTAATCTAAATACTCTAGCAACTAAATCGTGTCTGTCAGTACTTTTTGGCCAGCATTAGCTCCTCGGTTATTTCTTTCCATGTGGGATTGCAAGTAAAAGTAACAAAAAGATCAGGTCTTCCGTAAGTTCGTACATAGGTGAATGCGTCTTGTGTGTACTCATGTAGGTAGCGGGGACTGTTAACGAATGATGAGGGCAGAATTACCATTTTACCTAAATCTCTGGGGTTTACATTGGCGTCGCTAGAAACTGCATCTTATAAATGTATATAATTCTCAACGCGCAGCTTTTTTTATTTAAAGATATATAACGGAGACGTTCACTTTCTACCTTCACATACATGTCTACCGAAAATTGATGAAATAATTGTCTACACCGGGCTAAGAGTTTAAAATCATTTTCTCGCAACATCATATGATACGCATAAAAATCCATACATGATACTTTTTGTGTAGGTAGGCTCCTTTGTGACCAGGTTAATAGTGGAATTTGAAAATGATAACCCTCTTGTCCTTTGCAATAAATCAACGGGTATTGCAGAGCGTCATAAAACTTGTGTGTATCGGCTACCCGTTGCAACGTATCATCACGTGCTCGCAAAACAATGTCTCGTGAAGAAAATTGATCACCACTAATTACGGCTGCTATTTCGTTTATCAAAGGTGCATTGTAGCGCCTTTCATGCTCTCCTCGAGGGGTCCGATCTGCGTTAATGACGACTTTATAATCTTCTTCAGGTAGGTTTTCTAAAGCAGATTTAAATGTTTTGACTAAAATGTTACGTTCATGCAAGAATCTTTGAATTTTGAACACTGTGTCTCTCTCAACTCCTGGGATAAATTGGCAGCGACGGTCTACCTCAATTTCTTCGTCACCCATAAAATATACTTGTAAATATTTATGCTGTTCGTTTTCAGCTGGAAAAAGTGAACCTATTCTATGATAAATTTGCCATTGCACGTAAATGTAGGCGAAAATCGGCATTATTATTTCCCAGTCAACTCCGAAGGACGTCATTTGAAAGCATGAGTTATATTTCCGGATCCTGTTTAAAAGCGCCGTGACTCATTAGCATCATATAAAAAGTTTTCAAAGGTTCTTATGGTTCCCCAAGTAACGGAAGAGACACTTTGCCACTGGAACAACATGCCTGCGGTCTCATCTTTCCATTTTAAAGCGCTGCAAAATCGACACGCCTTGTCCATCAGTCCGATAACAACTAACCTGTGATTTTTATAATCAATCAACGGATCATAATTGAATGCTGCGTCATTAAAACCGACCAATTGTTTCTTTGAAAATTTTGTCGACGTTAAGCTTGAGCTGTGCATTTGTATCTCTTCGCGCCTGTGTCTGTTCTGGTGTTTCAGATGCCCTTATAGTAGATTGACGTTCAGCTTGCTCAATGAGTCTGTGTTGAGTTTCATCAGTTGTTTCCGCGGCTCTTAAGGCGGCCTGACGTTCCGCTTGTTCGAATAGTCTTTGCTGACTTTGAGCAGGTGTTTCAGTAGCTCTTAAAGTAGATTGACGCTCTGCCTGTTCAAGACGCCTTTGCTGATTTTGATCAGGTGTTTCAGTAGCTCTTAAAGTAGCTTGACGCTCTGCCTGTTCAAGACGCCTTTGCTGACTTTGAGCAGGTGTTTCAGTAGCTCTTAAAGTAGCTTGACGCTCTGCCTGTTCAAGACGCCTTCGCTGACTTTGAGAAGGTGTTTCAGAAGCTCTTAAAGTAGCTTGACGCTCTGCCTTTTCAAGACGCCTTTCCTGACTTTGAGAAGGTGTTTCGGAAGCACTTAAAGCAGCCTGACGCTCTGTCTTTTTCAAGACGCCTTTGCTCACGTTGAGAAGGTGTCTCAGATGCTCTAAAAGCAGCCTGACGCTCTGCTTGTTTTTGCCTTCTCAGTTCAGCATCTTCTAAAGATTCTAGCAATCGAGCTAATCTTTTCGCTTGTCTTTGAGATACTGTTGACTGGACTTACGTTTGCGAGGCATTATGAAGTGAAAAACCTATTTATAAAAAAACGTTAAAATACCTAAAAGGAATTAAATTTCCTTTTAAATATTTGTTTTAAAAGCAAATCCAAAATATCTAAAAGGAATAAATATTCCTTTTAAAAAAATTTTATAATCAAAACAACAAAACCAATTCAAGACACAACACGAATCCGAAAACGATAGCCAAAAAAAATCGAATCAACTTAAACCAAATCACAAAACAAATCGCAGAAAACCGAAATCGAAAGCAGTAGTCAATATAAATATAACCAACGAAAAGAAGTAGTGTATAGGTACCGTATACACTATCTATACTATTAATATTCCTTTGAAATATTGTTAAACAACCTAAAACAACGAAAACCAATTCACGATTCTAAATAAACAAAATCCAAAATCAAAGCCAAATCTAAATATGTATAAAGGAATACCAACCAAATCAACAAAACCGATCCAAGAAAATACACAAATCCGAAAATGAAAGCCAATATAAATCCATTCAACCTTAACCAAATCACAAAGCAAATAACAAACAACCGAATCGAAAGCAGGTAGTCGAATAAGCTACGAAATAGAAACAATTTAAGCGTATAGGTACCGTATGCACTATAAGTTGACGCGCGGCTAAACGGCGGGAGTTAAGTACATGTCAGGAAACATTTCGTTACCGCGTTTTAAAAACCTAGTAACAGAATCTTTAAACTATGTATACGTGAGTTAATAAGAACTCTCAAAAAATATTTTTCTTATAATTTTGCACAATTTTTCTTATTATGATACCGATTCATTCATAACCACATATAAGAACAGTATTCATTTCCGTTCAATAAATATTACTAAGGCTTATTAATAAGCCTTACTAAGAACTGTTTCTACCATTGTTAAGTAATAGTTAAGGGTGAAAGCGTGACAGGTGGTGATACTATTTCTGATCCATACTTATAATCACGCCTGTAACCCTTGCAGGGTAGGCAGAGCATCAACGGATTACTTAATATCGTCTGCGAGGTTATCGCCTATTCTGTGAATTACGATGCACCAAAACGTTTGAAGAAAATCAGCTGGTGAACTTTATGTTTTTATTGCTCTCTTCCCGGTCCTGTGTGGAAAAATACAGATCCATACATTTTTTATCTTAATTTTGGTAAAAAGACATAATAATCCAGATATTCTGACCTTCTGTGTTCGTCCATCGTACCGTCGTCCGAGTTCGTTGTAGAATCACGGTGGCGCCACCTAGCTGAATTTAATTTTGCAACATATTTAATTTTCCCACGGGATCGATATGTTTTTTCGCTGAAAAAAGTAGCCTATGTCACTCTACAGCCACCGAATTATCCCCATACAAATAACTAGACTTATAAAATACAATTTGTCAACATATATCAATTAAAATCAATTTTGAATTATTTTTTTCTTATTATTTGGCTAAGAATGAGGAAAATTCCCTTAAGTCTTTTAACACTAAATATAACGTTATATTACAAAGTACAGACTTATTTTTAACTTATAACTCGTTTGTTGAATCATTAATAAACAAATGTTCAGAGTTTGTGCTATATGAGTAAGGTTGGACTATCTTTTCCATAAGTTATTTTGATATGAACGTCGCTAAATACAATCCACTAAGAGCTGGATCATTTACACCCTTACCAGAACATATCTTTAATACAAAACCATGTCTGAATATATAATATAATCATGATAATAACTGTTTTTCATGGTCTATTGTAGCATAAATGCATCCAACAAAAAGTAATCCGAACAGAGTTTCGTCATATCCGCATTATTCCAATCTTTTCAACTTGATGGGTATATCGTTTCCACCTAGCTTCGACAAAATTTAGCGATTTGAACATAATAATATCCATATATGCGTATATTTATATAGATTAGATGAAAATGGTTATGTCACTGGCCCATTGTAATATATAAAACTTGCAGTTGTAAGTTAAATCGTGTCAATTTATTACACATCTGTAAAAATAGAAAAGCTCATTTTTGTTTAATAAAAAACGTTGGGTAACTTGTTCACAACCAACTTACTAAACATAAATCTAAAATACATTTGTGTGATGAATGGTTCACGTACTTTGACAAAAAAGAAAAATTAATTGATGTGGAAGAAAGAAACCTTGGCATATACATGAGGGTTAGGAAAAAGTATCATGAATAAAACCAATTTAGTTCAATTGTAAATTTGTTAAGAAATAAATTATTATTAAAAGCAAAGACCAACTTCAGCGATCTATATTTTATAAATAAGAACGCGCTTTAAGCTAGAATTTATTGCGAGCGTCCTATTGGTATTATTACATAAAATGTTGCCTTCTCGAATGAACATAAATCTAACGAAACCTTACACTATAAATCCACTAGTTGCCCGCGGCTTCGCCCACATAGTCACTGAAATGAATTATCCATTGCTTTTTGAATTGAAAGAAAACTGAGTTTTATAGATTTGTCAGAGATGCAGTCATTAAAAACTGAGCAAAATTGATTCGTCAGCCTATTTAAATGTTTTGAAACGCAGCGTATAGGAAAGCATGAAAATAGCCTGTTTCTTCAAATGGAAATGGATATTTTTTAATTAAAAACTGAGCATAATTATCCGTCAACTGAGCTAAATTGATTCGTCAGAGATGTAGTTTCTGAATTGAAGGAAACTGAGCCAAATAAAAGATCCGTCAGAGATGCAGCCTTTGAGTTGAAAACTGAGCTTAATAGGTCCGTCAGAGGTGCAGCATTTGGAATTGAAAAGAAACTGAGCTAAATAGGAAATTTTGAATTGAAAGGAAGATCTGTGGGAATTCTGATTAATTGATTGTAGAATTCTGGAAAAAAACTAACTGAACACTATTTTAAGACGCTACTGTACACAATGTTATATGTTTTTCCATTCGGGGAAAGAATGTGGAGATTCTGGGCATTTAACACACGCGAACATCCTACATACAGCTGACCATTAGAGAACAGCAGTTTTTCTAAGTTGACCCGCTACCTGTAACGTTTGCCCTTGCGCTTTATTAATTGTCATTGCAAAACTGAGCTTAATAGGAACTGCAACCTTTTGAATTGAAAAGGAAGATCTGTGGAATTATAGGATCCGTGGTATAATAACATTTTCACCTTTTCCTACGCCTGTCAAAATTGTAGCACCGATTATGTTCCGTCCAAGATGTCGCAGCCTTGTCCTGTTACATAACCGAGGAGCATCTAAATTTCGCATTAGCATGACTGGGACGCCTAATTTTAATTGAAGCTTATGTGAGGGCACCTGACAACTCTAGAGAATTTAGAAACTCTACGGGATATGAAGTGCTCTGTTCTGTGTCCATAACTGTGTCTACAACAAATACTCTGTTATTTCTCCTGCTACTTCGCTTAATATATGTGAATTTATTTTGTAAACGCTCTCATTTTTTGGTGCAAGTATCGCCCTTTCACATAACCATTTGTCTTCATGCATGTTGTTCGTTAAATCTGAATAAACGCTCGCAATTAATTCGGAATGACTCTGTACTATATTACAAAAATCTCTCGTCAATTTAACGCAGCCCTCAGCATCCGTTTCCAACCGCCCATCGCCAATTTTTAATAGTGTGTCAGCATAGTTTCCAGCATTGATATCATTATACAAATGCACTCTCATATTCGTAGTTAAACTGAATTTTGTCACCTTGTTCCATAAAATAGACGACTTGAGGCATGCTTTAATTTCATCTGCAGGTGTGCCCTTTTGAATGGCAGGTAAAGTTTGGCGAAAGTCTACCAGCCAGTAAAACCACCATTCCTCCCATTACATCGGTATTGCTGCAAATTCTGGAGCGTTCGATTTAGTGCTTCTACAGCTTTTTATGCATTGTACTTTCGTCCCACACTAAAGCTTGCAATGTCGTAGCAATATACCTCGTGCACTATTTTTTGCTAAAGTTGCAGATCGGCGATTCTTCCTGGGCTAGATTTAGAGGGTTTTAAAACAGAATGCAGTGCGGCCCCGCTTAGCAGCGTGGCGGCTATACGGAGCTACTGACACAGCAATGTTTTTATCTTTCCGTACTTGCGCTAATAATAAATTTAACAAAAATGTCTTCCCAGTTCCTCCAGGGGCATCTAAAAGAAAAGTGCACCATTTCCAGATTCAATTTGTCCTAATACTTTGTCAAAACTCGTTTTGTTCGGGAGCAAACAGGTACAAATTCGGCTACTTGCTGCTGCAAAGTTGGTATATCGTAGTTTGTTTCACGTATAATTTCATCACTTAGTTCATTTTCGGTTGTTCGCTGAGGCTTATCATTCCAAAGTCGCTTAATTTTTGCCTATCATTGCCATTACTTTATCTTCGATTTTCCAAGTGCTTCATTATAAATATGTTCATTGTATGTCATGTTCGCGTGTGTCTGCTGTAACCTTCGCAAAATATCTTCCGCCATGTACTCTTTATATTTGTCCCACAATTTATGTGCATTAGATAGCCCGCAAGATGATATGAGGGTTGCATAAAGATCCCTAATTTTGGCTGGTGACTGGCACTGCACAGTTTCCTCCTTGGTTTCATGCCAGTGATTATCGTTTTCTAAAAAAATGCAGAGCTTCACATGCTTCTCTATAAGTTGCGCATTCCTGACCGTTGACAGTTTAAAGGTCTTTATATCCTGTAGGACCCCGAACATGGTGCAGCAGCAATCGTAAACAGAAACATTCAAAATTAGTTACATGGACGGTATACACACGACCAAGGGCATCTGATGACTTTACACCGGGCCAATTTGCAACAGGCGCGCCTTGAATACGGCGTTTCCACTCCTTCCTAGATGTGTTCCAAGTATAAAGGGGACTTCAGAATATAACAACGTTTTTGCAAAGGGTCGGTTTGACAAAGTTGAAAGAAGGCTGTTAGTGTAGTTTTGGTGATGCAATTCCTTGGAAATTTCTTTCGGTGAAATATACACGCTCCATTTTCTGCACAGCAAGGTGAGTAACTGTTGTGCCCGTGTAAAGGAAGCCAAGGAGACGCCACGCTGCCTCGTTACTGCTGACATAACGCCCTGCTTGAAAGGTCTGTACTTCATTAACGGGATTTGCCTCACCTTCACTCCTGAGATTAAATATTGCTTGGTCGCTTCCTTTATTTATGTACTTACAGATATACTTGATTGCGCGGACAGAGCTACATGCTTCACATTAATGTGGGCATTAAACATTTTACATAGAATGGGCGAATACGGGACAATCCAGCTGTTATCTAAGGTTTCGAACGCTCCAGAGCGAGATTTGATTGTAACTTTCCTGCCACCATCTTGGGAGCTCTGCGTCTGTATAAAGGGTAGCCATTGTCATTGTGCACTGTTTCTTTTAATAGCTGTTTAGGAATTTCTTTGTACATTTTCCTTCTTTCATACATGGCGATATTGAATTTCGTGCTCCACATGGACCGTGAATCATATTTCGGACGATGGTATCATACAATTCTTTATCTTGCTCAGGATCCGGAATCTCGGCGCTTATTATGTCGTCTATTTGGCTGGCCAACTTTCTTTAAGCCATATTAGAATGTGGTAATCCGCTTTTTGCCATTCATTTACATGAAGTGCTCATGAAGCACTGCACCCTCCGAAAATTTTCCTTTGTTAATTACATACATTAATTTTGTACTTTTAATCTAAATACTCTAGCAACTAAATCGTGTCCAGTACTTTTTGGCCCGGCATTAGCTCCTCGGTTATTTCTTTCCATGGGATTGCAAGTAAAAGTAACAAAAGATCAGGTCTTCCGTAAGTTCGTACATAGGCGAATGCGTCTTGTGTGTACTCATGTAGGTAGCAGGGACTGTTAACGAAAATGAGGGCAGAATTACCATTTTACCTAAATCTCTGGGGTTTAAATTGGCGTCGCTAGAAACTGCATCTTGTAAATGTATAAAATTCTCAACGCGCAGCTTTTTTTGATTTAAAGATATATAACGGAGACTTTCACTTTCTACCTTCACATACATGTCTACCAAAAATTGATGAAGTAATTGTCTACACGGGCTAAGAGGTTAAAATCATTTTCTCGCAACATCATATGATACGCATAAAAATCCATACATTATACTTTTTTGTTCGGAGTAGGCTCCTTTGTGACCGGGTTAATGAGTGGAATTTGAAAATGATAACCCTCTTGTCCTTTGCAATAAATCAATGGGTATTGCAGAGCGTCATAAAACTTGTGTGTATCGGCTACCCGTTGCAACGTATCATCACGTGCTCGCAAGACAATGTCTCGTGAAGAAAATTGATCACCACTAATTACGGCTGCTATTTCGTTTATCAAATGTGCATTGTAGCGCCTTTCATGCTCTCCTCGAGAGGTCCGATCTGCGTGAATGACGACTTTATAATCCTCTTCAGGTTTTCTAAAGCAGTTTTAAATGTTTTGACTAAAATGTTACGTTCATGCAAGAATCTTTGAATTTTGAACACTGTGTCTCTCTCAACTCCTGGATAAATTGGCAGCGACGGTTCACCTCACCCATAAAATATACTTGTAAAATGTATGCTGTTCGTTTTCAGCTGGAAAAGTGAACCTATTCTATGATAAATTTGCCCTTGCACCGTAAATGTAGGCGAAAATCCCGGCATTATTATTTCCCGGTCAACGAAGGACGTCATTTGAAAGCATGAGTTATATTTCCGGATCCTGTTTAAAAGCGCCGTGACTCATTAGCATCATATAAAGAGAGTTTTCAAAGGTTCTGGTTCCCCAAGTAACGGAAGAGACACTTTGCCATTGAACAGCACATGCCTGCGGTCTCATCTTTCCATTTTAAAGCGCTGCAAAATCACACGCCTTGTCCATCAGTCCGATAACAACTAACCTGTGATTTTTATAATCAATCAACGGATCATAATTGAATGCTGCGTCATTAAAACCGACCAATTGTTTCTTTGAAAATTTTGTCGACGTTCAGCTTGGAGCTGTGCATTTGTATCTCTTCGCGCCTGTGTCTGTTCTGGTGTTTCAGATGCCCTATAGTAGATTGACGTTAGAATAGAATGAGTCTGTGTTGAGTTTCATCAGGTGTTTCGCGGCTCAAGGCGGCCTGACGTTCCGCTTGTTCGAATAGTCTTTGCTGGCTTTGAGCAGGTGTTTCAGTAGCTCTTAAAGTAGATTGACGCTCTGCCTGTTCAAGACGCCTTGCTGACTTTGATCAGGTGTTTCAGTAGCTCAAAGTAGCTTGACGCTTTGCCTGTTCAAGACGCCTTTGCTGACTTTGAGCAGGTGTTTCAGTAGCTTTAAAGTAGCTTGACGCCTGCTGTCTGAAGACGCCTTCGCTGACTTTGAGAAGGTGTTTCAGAAGCTTTTAAAGTAGCTTGACGCTCTGCCTGTTCAAGACGCCTTTCCTGACTTTGAGAAGGTGTTTCGGAAGCTCTTAAAGCAGCCTGACGCTCTGTCTGTTCAAGACGCCTTTGCTGACGTTGAGAAGGTGTCTCAGATGCTCTAAAAGCAGCCTGACGCTCTGCTTGTTTTTGCCTTCTCAGTTCAGCATCTTCTAAAGATTCTAGCAATCGAGCTAATCTTTTCGCTTGTCTTGAGAAGATACTGTTGAAAGGCTGGACTTACATTGCGAGGCATTATGGAGTAAGAAAACCTATTTATAAAAAACGTTAAAATACCTAAAAGGAATTAAATTTCCTTTTAATTTTTTAAAGCAAATCCAAAATATCTAAAAGGTATAAATATTCCTTTAAAAATTTTTTAATCAAAACAACAAAACCAATTCAAGACACAACACGAATCCGAAAACGATAGCCAAAAAAAATCGAATCAACTTAAACCAAATCACAAAACAAATCGCAGAAAACAGAAATCGAAAACATTAGTCAATATAAATATAACCAACGAAAAAAGAAGTAAGTGTATAGGTACCGTATACACTATCTATACTATTAATATTCCTTTGAAATATTGTTAAACAACCTAAAACAACGAAAACCAATTCACGATTCTAAATAAACAAAATCCAAAATCAAAGCCAGAGTCTAAATATGTATAGAGGAATACCAACCAAATCAACAAAACCGATCCAAGAAAATACACAATCCGAAAATGAAAGCCAATATAAATCCATTCAACCTTAACCAAATCACAAAGCAAATAACAAACAACCGAAATCGAAAGCAGGTAGTCGAATAAGCTACGAAATAGAAACAATTTAAGCGTATAGGTACCGTGTGCACTATAAGTTGACGCGCGGCTCAACGGCGGGAGTTAAGTACATGTCAGGAAACATTTCGTTACCGCGTTTTAAAAACCTAGTAACAACATCTAGCGGAATCTATTTAAACTATGTATACGTTAGTTAATAAGAACTCTCAAAAAATATTTTTCTTATAATTTTGCACAATTTTTCTTATTATGATACCGATTCATTCATAACCACATATAAGAACTGTATTCATTTCCGTTCAATAAATATTACTAAGGCTTATTAATAAGGCTTACTAAGAACTGTTTCTACCATTGTTAAGTAATAGTTAAGGGTGAAAGCGTGACAGGTGGTGATACTATTTCTGATCCATACTTACAATCACGCCTGTAACCCTTGCAGGGTAGGCAGAGCATCAACGGATTACTTAATATCGTCTGCGAGGTTATCGCCTATTCTGTGAATTACGATGCACCAAAACGTTTGAAGAAAATCAGCTGGTGAATTTTATGTTTTTATTGCTCTCTTCCCGGTCCTGTGGAAAAATACAGATCCATACATTTTTATCTTAATTTTGGTAAAAAGACATAATAATCCAGATATTCTGACCTTCTGTGTTCGTCCATCGTACCGTCGTCCGTCTTGTAGAATCACGGTGGCGCCACCTAGCCGAATTTAATTTTGCAACATATTCGATTTTCCCACGGGAACGATATGTTATTCCGCTGAAAAAAGTAGCCTATGTCACTCTACAGCCACCGAACTATCCCCATACAAATAACTAGACTTATAAAATACAATTTGTCAACATAAATATCCATTAAAATCAATTTTGAATTATTTGTTTCTTATTATTTGGCTAAGAATGAGGAAAATTCCCTTAAGTCTTTTAACACTAAATATAACGTTATATTACAAAGTACAGACTTATTGTTAACTTATAACTCGTTTGTTGAATCATTAATAAACAAATTTTCAGAGTTTGTGCTATATGAGTAAGGTTGGACTATCTATTCCATAAGTTATTTGATATGAACGTCGCTAAATACAATCCACTAAGACCTGGATCATTTACACCCTTACCAAAACATATCTTTAATACAAAACCATGTCTGAACATATAATATAATCATGATAATAACTGTTTTCATGGTCTATTGTAGCATAAATGCATCCAACAAAAAGTAATCCGAACAGAGTTTCGTCATATCCGCATTATTCCAATCTTTTCAACTTGATGGGTATATCGTTTCCACCTAGCTTCGACGAAATTAAGCGATTTGAACATAATAATATCCATATATGCGTATATTTATATGGATTAGATGAAAATGGTTATGTCACTGGCCCATTGTAATATATAAAACTTGCAGTTGTAAGTTAAATCGTGTCAATTTATTACACATCTGTAAAAATAGAAAAGCTCATTTTTGTTTAATAAAAAACGTTGGGTAACTTGTTCACAACCAACTTACTAAACATAAATCTAAAATATATTTGTGTGATGAATGTTTCACGTACTTTGACAAAAAAGAAAAATTAATTGATCACAACTGTGCAAAAGTTCAAACAGTTCTTCCTGATGATCAAAATAAACTTTCTTTTTGCAATTTCGAATATTCGGATAAAAATAGATCGTCACATGTAGAAAGAATACAAATTCACGAGCCCACTTGTTTTGCTTATTATATTTGTTGTGAAAGTTACTCAGAACTCAATGAAATAGTGTCTTATAGAGGTCCAAATTGTTCAAAGAAATTTGTTGAATCTCTTGTTAGTGATTTACAAAGACTATATAACATACTGACAGTTTCTAGATCCATGATGCCTTTAACAGAGATTGAACAACATTCCTTTAAAAATGCGACTGAGTTGCGATATTTGATATGCGATATGCGATATTTGTAGACATAAGTTTACTAGCAGTGATCAAATTGTAGCAGATCATGATCATTTTACTGGCAAGTATAAAGGTCCGGCTCATATTACGTGTAATTTAAATACTAAGGCCTGTCCGTTCGTACCAATAATTTTTCATAATCTTTCGGGATATGACTGCCATTTATTCATAAAAGAGCTTTCAGCAGTGTGCGGACGAATTAATCTTGTCCCAAAAAATAAGGAAAAATTTATAACTGTTTGGTATACTTTCATATAAAAACATTGGAGAATATACGGATTTATACTTAAAGTGTGATGTTCTGTTGCTTTGCGATGTTTTTGAGAAATTTAGAAAAATGAGTTTGCTTTACTAAGGTCTCGATCGTTGTTATTATGTCTCCTCACCATCATTGATTTGGGACGCAATGTTATTATTCACTAAAGTAAAACTAGATCTTATATCACATATTGAAATTTATCAAATGATAGGAAAAGGTATCAGGGGAGGCTTTATTTAGTGTGCGCTAAGATATTCGAAGGCTGACAGTAAATATCTGGAAGATTACAATGATAAAGAGCCTAATAGTATTCTAGCTTACATAGACTGTGTTAACTTATATGGTTATGCCATGATGCAAAAGCAACCTACAGGCAATTTCAGATTTTTAGGTAGTGATGAAATATTAAATTTTGATATTAGCAGTTTATCTGATAATTCTGATATATTCTTAAACTAGATCTTTATTATCCATCTGACATTCATGACGAGCACTCCGATTTATCATTTGCCCCTGAAAAATTTGTTCCTTTTGGAAGTAAGAGTGCTAAATTAACTGCCAATCTTTATGATGAATATAAGTATGTTATATTTATCATAAAGATTGGCATATACATTCATTTAAAACAATGTCTAAAAAATGGACTAAAGAAACTGAAAATACATAGAATTCTATCTTTTCTTCAAAGCAAGTTTTTAGATACTTACATTTCAATAAATACGGCTCTCAGGCAAAAAGCTACTTCTGATTTCGAAAGGGACTTCTTCAAAAAACAAAATAATTTAATTTTTTGTAAAACCATTGAAATTGAAAGAAAAACATATGATGTTAAGCTTGTTAACGTCTGAAGATAATTAAAATGCGATAAATAAAATATTTGGAGCTGAAAAATACATAAGTGCACCAAACTTTAAAAATTTATCGATAACTTCAGAATCTCTTGTTGCTATTCAAATACAGCAAACAAAAATTATACTCGATCGACCAATTTATGTAGGTTTTACCATTCTAGAAATTGCTAAAAGTCATTTGTATCGATTCCACTATTCTGTGATGAAGCGTATATATGGTAATAATATTCATCTTTGTTACAGAGATACAGATAGCCTTGTATATATATATACAGGAAGTCCCAAAAGTCGACGTAAAGCCGGAATCGAGTGATAGGACAAATCATAATAGTTACCAGAAAAATATTAAAAAAAATCTTAGTCATGTATTTTTTAAATTACAGTAATTCCTTTTTTTTGAAAAATGTACTACCTGTGATGGTTTTTTAGCTCCTTTAGCTACAAATCTTTACTATTTTTCGATTTTTTTTGTGTAATCTTGGGTAGTGCTTGTGTAACCTATTGTTTTTAATTCTTAGCTAACTGCTCCAACTTAGAAGAAAATGTCACATTTATCCGAACCAAGAATGAAAAATTAATACTTCTCCTAACTTTAACTGACTCTACTGAAAAAAAAATTACTACGCCAGTTTAGCAAGTAACCTCAAAAGTTGACGCATTTAATAAGGATTCTAAAATAGTACAGCACTTGCTACATTATTTCTTAGATTACAGGCGAAAAAATTTTCTTCAAGAATCCCAGTTTAAAAAAAAATCTTTTATTCTACTAAAAATGATTTTAGTGTAACCAAAGCTTGCCTTGAGCGTAACTAAGATTCCAGTTTTAGCGAGAGGAAGTATCATTCCATGAAGTGTGAGTGAGACAGAGAGTGACGCTTTCGATTCAGATGCTAATGGGAGAGTGAGATAGATAGTGACGCTAATGTGTCAAATACCAAGAAAGTCATTTTATGAGGTGTGAGCGAGACAGATAGTGACGGCACTTTTTGAGTGTGGCACATGCAATGTAGATCAACAGGTGACGCTCCTTCGTTTACTATTCATCTTTCCGTATTCGTTCGTGTTATTTCGTACTTACCGACTTTTTGCTTCGCTTATTGGACTTGTTTGCTTGTGATTTGGATTTGGACAGTTTCCGATCTTTTAACGACAACCTTGGCTTTCTCTTGGACTATAGTGTGATTGTATAGTGCCAACATGTCTGTGTACACCATACAGGAATATGCAAACATGCACTACATTTATGGGGAATGCAGAGGCAATGCTAGTGCTGCGGCTAGACTGTATCGCGCGAGATACCAAAATGCTGATCGCTATCCAGATCATCGAGTTTTTACAAATGTACACCGTCTACTCTTTACTGAGAGCAGACTTCCAAACCAAGTACAAGGTAAAGGAAGAAGTTCGTTACCTTACGAGGACATAGTACTACAAGCAGTTGAAGAAGACCCAAGTACTTCGTACGAGCAATTCAGGAAAGTACAGGAGTGCCCAAAAGTACAGCTCACCGAATTTTACATAAAAAAATGAGTTACACCCGTACCATGTACAGAGAGTACAAACCCTGCTACCTCAAGATTATCAACGGCGGGTTGCGTTTTGCCAAACGATGCTACAAAGACACCGCGAAGACCCGCGATACTTAGAATTTTTTTGTGGACGGATGAATCGACATTTAAAAAAGACGGTTACATGAACCTACATAATTTGCACGAGTGGCACGTAGAGAATCTGAATTTAATGAGACAAGACAGATCTCAATATCGTTTTAAAATAACCACATGTTTATTACCGGAATTTTAAACCGAAGAGTCATAGGACCTTTTGAGTTGCCAGAGGTCTTGAATGCTGAAATTTATTTAGATTTTTTACAAAACCATTTACCTAATTTGCTTGAAGACGTGCCACTAAGTATTTACAGAGAGATATGGTATCAGCAAGATGGCTGCCCAGCTCACTATGCACGCTCCGTGACACAATATCTCAATGAAGAATATCCGGGCAGATGGATAGGGCGGTCTGGTACGATCTCGTGGCCAGCCCGTTCCCCGGATCTAAATTCGTTAGATTTTTTTACTGGGGAGCAGTGAAATAGAAATTTTATTTAAAGCCAATTGAAAATTTAGCTGAGCTTCGGCAAAGAATTACGAAAGCAGCTGAATTTGTCAACAGCGGAAGATTTGCCCGTCTGATAACCCGGTCTTTTTTAAGAAGATGTCGAGCTTGTATTGCAGCTGAAGGAAAGCAATTTGAACACTTTTAAAAAAAATCTCAGCATTCAAATAATTGTTGTTTAATTTTAAACTTAAGGAAAATTTATCCTTAAATTTAAGAAAAAGTATGACTCGAATGCGTCACTATCTGTCTCACTCACACTTCATGGATTGATTCTTCCTCTCACTCAAACTAGAATCTTAGTTACTCTCAAGGCAAACTTTGGTTACACTAAAATCATTTTAGTAGTTAAAAAGAATGTTATCAAAACTGGGATTCTTGAAGAAATTTTTTTTTTCCTGTAATCTAAGAAATAATGTAGCAAGTGCTATACCATTTTAGAATCCCTATTAAATGCGGCAACTTTTAAGGTTACTTGCTAAACTGGCGTAGTACATTTTATTTCAGTACAGTCAGTTAAAGTTGGGCGAAGTATTAATTTTTCATTCTTGGTTCGGATAAATGTGACATTTTCTTCTAAGTTGGATAAAAATAAAAACAAACAAACATAAACACTCCTTGAAAAAGAAAAAATTGAAAACAGTAAAGATTTGTAGCTAAAGGAGCTAAAAAACCATCACAGGTTATACATTTTTCAAAAAAAAAGGAAATTACTGTAATTTAAAAAATACATGACTAAGATTTTTTTTTTATTTGTCTGGTAACTCACCCGATTCCGGCTTGACGTTGACTTTCGGAACAGCCTGTATATATATATTATTAACAGAAAATTTTTATGCAGATTTAAATAGTCATGTACGATATTTCGATACAAGTAATTTCCACAGTGATAATGTATATGGTATACTGAAGGCGGTTGCAAAAATACCTGGACTTTTTAAAGATGAAATGGGTGGTGATATAATTAAAGAGTTTGTGAGTTTGAGGGCAAAACTATATTGCATAAAGTCCCAAGCTGCTTCAATAAAAAGCTTATGGTAAAAAAATACAAAAAAGCCTTAGTTTGTGATGAAAATTTGAGAGACTCTATGTGTATTATTAAATCAAAAAACATAAAGTTTTCACCGGAAAGTCAACAAATTAGGTACTAGAAATGATGACAAAAGACAAGAAGCAAAGTAAATTATTATAACTTGCTGTGGCTCACTACAGTGCTGGTTTTAAATGTTGAAACTAAAACGATATTTGAAATTGTTTTGTTTTAAATTGATAAATGTTAATTTATGTACTATTAAGAATTGTATATGTTATTTGTAATACTGTTATTTTAGTAATAATAATGATGCACAGTTACTTTTAGTTAAAATAAATGAATGTGTAAATTCTTGAGAAACTTAATAACTGAATAAATAAATACAAAATTAAAAATTTGAATGAAACAGAAAGTCATTTGATGTATTTATTAAATTAAAAAAAAGTGTACAATATTCCTATACTTTATAAACGATCGCAATAAAGACAACTGAAGACAGTTCTATCGTTTATATTAAAGATAAAAGCTATATCATTACTCCAGGAATATCAGAACTATCGTTTGAAAATAAACCTAATAAAGATTTGGTCACTAATCAAGATAAGCTAATATTTAAAGATAATTTAATTAGTACTAACGCACACAGAAAAGGATTAATTGCATCAGGACAGATACAAGGCAATTCGGGATTGAAATATTTAAAAATTATTAAACCTTTATTTCTTGAAATTGAAACAAGAAAAATAAAACAAGGCGGTAATTTACCAACTTGCAGTTTTATTTATTTTGAGTTGTTATCAAGAAGATGCTGCTGCGCATTACCTTGGTAACATTTTTTGGCAGGGCACGATAGGGGTATCGTGCCCTGCCAGGAAGTTGTCGAGTTTCCAGTAACCCTGTATAATATGGCTTTTAAGGGGGAGTGAATTAATTAGATTTTTGTGTTTGATTATTAAACATCGTTTCAAAAATTCGTACCTATGTTTTATTGAGCTAAAACATACCTCATAATTATCACTTACCTAATATTTACAAATACTTACATAATCAAATTAATAACTTAAGTACAATAACGCATAGGTGTCAATCTTGTCGCATCACTATTCAACCACTCTCAACTATGTATATAGTATCTATAGAATATCTGGTTACGCTTGGCATAATGGGCATTGAGCGATACGCGCGCTCTATACCTTGCTTATTTGTACTCTAAGTTCTGAACACTCATATCTATTGTTCTTAGGGGTCCCTTCTAATTATTACATACTCTTTGGCGGGGTCTATAACTTTGACAAGTAGTTCGCCATAGTTATATAACGCCCATAAGCTGATACTGTTTTGTAGGGTTGTGTCTTTTACAGGTTACGCAGCTGCGCAGGCGTTTTTTGATTGCTCTGTTCCCACCTAGGACCCAATACTGTTGTCGTAGCCACGCTAAGGTGACACGGGCTCCCCTGTGATATGTCATTTTGTGGGCTTGACAAATGAGTAGGTTTGTCAGGTGACTCTCGTGGGGAATGATAAAGGGGTGATCATTTCTTTGCTGATCGACGCATTTTGCAGTCTACCACCTACTCTCAACATACCTTCAGAATCGATAAAAGGATTTAAAGGTAATAATTTACATTTTTGGACTTGCTTTATTATGCTTTTGTAAATAGCTGATATCTTCTCCAAACTCCTCGCTTTGCATGTGTTTGATAATTTTTTGCCTTGCCTTTTTTAATTCTTGTGCTGCTAAATAAATCTGCTTATTATTTTGGTTTATACGTAAGATGTAGGCTAATATTCGTGTAGTTCGCGTGAAACTGCTGTGCTTGCTTATTAATTATGTAATGATGTCGTCTTCGCTTGAACATGTTGTGGTGTTTGCTTGGGTTTTTACTTGCTTTATAGTTTTGACTTCTTCATCGGTGAAGTAAGTGATCTTCCTTACGTTATCATCGTCGGAGTCTGATAACCATGCTGGTCCATGTCCACCAACCAACTTCACCAACATAACAGATGTTGATGAAGTTGTTCTGTGCTGATTCCGCGGCTGGCACAGTCAGCTGGGTTATCTTGCGATTTGACATAGCGCCAACATTCAGGTGGTAAAACTTCTGTGATCTTAACTACTCTGTTGGCTACAAAGACCTTCCAGCGGCTTTGGATCTTCTTGCAGCCAACACAACACTGCTGTCGAATCAGACCATCCAAACATTTTGATATTGTAATCTGCCAAACATGATTTCACCTTTTCTATGAGCTTTGATAAAAGTAGGGTTGCATACAGTTCTAAGCGAGGTAAACTGATCTTCTTTTCCGGTGGTACTAGCCTGGATTTTGCTGTAACGAAAACGACTGATATGATATGTTGTTTACTTCCGTCTTGGTTTTGACGAACTATTTTGCAATAAATAACGCAAGCGTACGCATTCATTGACGCGTCACTGAACCCATGAAGAATGATGACGTTATTTTTGTTGCTCTTTAACCATCTCGGTATACATATTTGTGATAAATTTTTTGATATCTTCTTTGATCTTCGTCCAATCCGCTTGAATTTTATGAGGAAGCTCGTCGTCCTATTCTAAGTCGTATTGCCAAATTTTTTGAAATAATAATTTCAATTTTGTGCTGACTGGTGTTAAAAATCCTGCTGGGTCGTAGAGCTTTGAGATATTTGATAACAAGCTTCGTTTCGTTAGTTTTGATGTTGATGTATCTGGTCTGCTGGTCTGATTGCGTAAGTTTTTCCAGATACTTCAGATTTAAAGTCATATGTTTGCTCGTTGGAATACCAAGGAAGGAAGGAGTCAGCACAGAAAATATGCTGCGATAACTCCTTCTAGAAAAAACGATGTATTGGGTGACCATTTTTTTCAATCAAATCCACTTGCATTTAGTAAGTTTTGTAAGTCTGATTGTAGTTTTTTAGCTGATGCGAGGTCATGGCTCCCACTGATCGAGTCGTCCATATGAAAATGTTCTTGCAGGATCTTCGCTGCTGGGCTCTCCTGATACTTATGACCTTCATCTTCAGCTAACTTTTTCAATACCATCATGTCAAGAAAAGGTGCTGCCTTTGTTCCATATGTAAAAGTAAAGTAAAGTAAAGTAACAGCCTATATACGTCCCACTGCTAGGCACAGGCCTCCTCTCATTTCTGAGAGGGTTTTAGGGCAAGGAAATGTCCGCCGCGCTGCCCCAATGCGTGTTGTCGAACTTCACATGTCTTTGAAATATTTTTTTTGATTTCGACATGCAGGTTTCCTCACGATGTTTTCCTTCACCGCCGAGCACGGTAAATCAGCACTTAAAATTGCAATTAACATTTCATTCGGCGGGATCGAACTCGGGTTGCTGCGTACTGTGTAACTTACAGCGAGCGCCAACCATCTGAGCTACCACGGCCCATATGACAGTAGTTAATTGATATTCTCCTAAAGTTATGGTCGGTGAATTTTCCATATGATTTTTGATATCTCTGATCTTCGTGAATAAGAATCTGCTGAAACATTTTCTCGATGTCAGCGGTGAGAATCAGTAATAACAGGTCCTGTTGCAGGTTGGGACCCCGTACATAACATCATTCAAGCTTAAGCCGCTCGATGTTTTTGACGCCCCGTTAAAAACTACTCGAAGCGAAGTTGTTGTTGACTCCGGTCGTTGAACGCAATGATGAGGTAAATACAGACTATAGACAGGCGTCGTCTTGCATGACGACAATAACCTAATACCAAATAATCGTGTATAAATGATTTATATTCTTGTTCAATATCTTTTCGGTAGGTAAATAATTTCTAACACTATAAACTGTGCTATTGCTCTTGATTTTGACTCTCCTAATTTTTGATCTGCTTCCGATATATGCCGATATGTTACATATATAAGTGGCAATCTGACTATGTATTTAGCGTCTTCTTGTCTTGTTATAGTGTTTTTGAAATACTCCAGGCATTGAGCATCTTCTTGGGTCACAGTGAGTTCGTCAGATATGTTTTCTATCTCCCGAAAACGTTGAATCTCATCTATATTGTTGATGATAACGTTGTATTGATAGGATTTTACGTTGCCACATAAAATCCACCCGAGACGTGTTTGCTGTGCCACAGGTTGTGATTGTTCTGATGAAATGATAACGCCTAATATGATAGAAGAATAGACGTCCGCCCTCAGTAACAAGTCTACTGGGCGGCTCACGTTGAATTCGGGATCGGCGAGTTGAATGTTTTCTAGATATGACCAGTCTGGTTTGTTGAATGTCTTGTTGGCGAGATTGTTAATTAAGTCTTTCATGATAAACATATCTGTTGTAAATAGATAATTGCTGTAAGCAGATGAGCAAGTTATGTTAATAACACCTTTACAGTTGTTTTCCTTTGCTCCTACTCCGAAAATGACACCTTTGCACCTCTGTCGAGGAAGTTGTAGCATCAGAGCTGCCTTCTCAGTAATCAGGGAGGTCTGGGAACCCTGATCAATCAGCGCTCGAATTTTGATATAAGTGCCATTAACACACTTTACTTTTACTAATGCTGTTGCTAAAAGGGTTTCGTTTATATTGTTTTGTGACACGTTGGTAGCATTTTTACGTTGTTCTGTTCCTGAGGTCAAAGGTTTTACGTAGGCCTCGTGTTTGAGCGTGTTGTGTCGGCAATGACACTCGCGGCAACGTTTTTCCGATATGCAATTTTTTTCGTAATGATCGTAAAGACAAGTGAAGCAATATTTCTACTTCGCAATTGTATTTCGCCTTTCCGTTGGTTGTAATTTGAGAAAGTTGCTGCAGTGAAATACGCCATGGTTTTCATTTTTGCATAGTGGACATCTTGTTTGCGCGTTTTTCGGTGCACAATTAGTGACTTGATTTTGATTGCTGGTAAATGATTTAAAATAATGAGGCTTCTTTTGATGAGATATTGTTTCAGGCTGAGAAGATTTTGCTGTGGAGTCTTGTTTGCCTCGAGATGATTCGAGTGACGTAAATTTATTTTCCAAAAAATTAAAAAATCTGCTAAAGTTGGCAAATCCCTAGGATTCTTTGGGGATTCGATGTAATCTTTGTGACTCTCAGCATCTAATTTTTGAGAAAAAATATGTACAATCAAAGGATCCCATGAGCTTATATCTAAGTCTAGGTTTTTTAATGGCATATATGCATTGATTTACGCTGTCATAATTTTTCTTAATATGTACTGCTGATTGTTGTTGAGCAATAAGTAAATTTACAAGAATGTTGATATGAGACTCAAAAATTAATTTGTTATTATTGTATCGATGATTTAACAAATCCCAACAAACTTGATAGTTGTCCGCAGTTTCTGGGCGTTTGACAAGATTCGATTGGTATGAAATGTTTCGCAAAACAAATCCTTGATTGATACCCACTGATGATAGTTGCTAGTGAACGTGGATATGTCCATCTGGGTGAAGACTTTTCTCGGTGACTTTCAGAACACATGTTTGTATAGATATCTTTCTTTATTTGGTTAAATTTTTGTTCATAGAAGCTGAATGTTTCTTCATACGCTCCGTTGAGCCATCCAATTCGCTATCGAGCTCCCAGTGTAAGGCATCGATAGCTGCCCAACGAGACTGGAGAGTACGTAATAAATCTTCGAATTCCCATTTCTCTGATAATAATTCTAGGTTGGTATTTGATAGGGCTCGTTGAAATGCTTTAAATTTGCTGTTCTGTTTTTTCAACATTTCTTCTGGTTTGCTCGATGTTGATCTTGTACTCATATGTGGCGTGATTTCATTTAATTTAGAGACAAATGTCGGTGGCTTTAACAGTGGTGTTCCAGGTCTATCCTCTGTCAAAGTCTGATAGTTTCGGATATGCGCTCTAATGTTGTCAAGTCTCTCCTTCAGACTATCACGTTCTTGATCTATTCTTTCTCTGCTTGGTACATCCAAATCCAGTTGTGATAAATACTGATAATTCTTCTCATACTGCAACAAATAGTTGTCCAGAGTATTTAATCTGCGTTTGATAAAGTCCGAAGTCTTCCTATCAGACCCGTCCTTCTTGAATTTGGTGTACAAAATTTCAATTGCTGTTGATAGCTGCTGCTGCGTCGTGAGGATATCGTTGACATACATCATGATATAATGATAAGTAAAATGGAAAGATCTTACTTGATATGATGCTGCTTGCTGATTGTGCTGTAGTGGTGTTGAGTACTCAATGGGGACGCTGATACGGTGATAAGCTCCAAGTTGTTGGGCGGCGTTCCAAGACTCCCTACTCCCTCCAACCTGTTTGATCCTTCATGCTTGGTTACACCGATGACCGGAGGTTATTGATAATGATAAGAAGCTGCACACTTATTAGTACAGACCGAAAGGCTATTGCACATGATGTCACTTAGTGCACTATGTCGCAATAGGTCACTGAGCGGAAACAGTTTTTCCGGTCGTTAAAACCCAAAGTTTAGGTCCCGCTACGAGCTCGAAGGACTATAAAGATGTACGGAATACCTTTAAATGATATATGATATAAGAAAAAATGATTTTATTTAAACTTAATAATGATATTGATACAAAATTGATAATGATATTGATACAAAATTGATAAATATAGAACGCGTCTGCCGTGTTAGGAATGAAAACGTGACTGTTTGAAAAACAAAATAAATGACGCAAATTATTTTGACCTAAATAAATCGCTTACTAACAAAAATATACGGTTGCACTGTACAGACTACAACAAAAAACAATATTATACTAAATAATAAATGGCCAATTTGTATTAATTCAATTGTTTTTCTTACACATTTCTAAAAAATACAATAGTGAATATTTTTTCATAGTAAAATTTTGAAAACGTTAAAAAATATAAGAAGTCATCACAAAAGTAATTATGTGTTTGATTTTAAAATCACGGAATTAAATAGTTAACGCTTTATTAGTTACAACATCCTAATAGTAGTAGTTCAACAGTTTTAGATATATGACTCAACTTTTTAAGTATTTACTAATTAACAATACGGGAATTTAGCTGATGAAACAGAAAATTAATTTATTGAGACGAGAAAACTTTATTTAAAAAAGTGCGCGTCATCTTAAACATTTCTTTAACACAAGTATCTATATATATAAAAGGCAAACCTGACTGACTCATCTATCAACGCACAGCCGAAACTACTGAACGGATTTCGCTGAAATTTGGCATACAGACAGTTGTAATGACGTAGGCATCCGCTAAGAAAGAATTTTTGAAAATTCGATCCCTAAAGGGGTGAAATTGGGGTTAAATTTTGTATGGAAGTCCGTCATTTTTAGAGCTAGAAGCCTGAAACTTTGTTTTTAGGTTAACGATTAAAAATAAACAATTACTTGTCCTAGAGTTTTTGAAAATTCAACCCATAACGGGGTGAAAAAGGGGTTGAAAGTTTGTATAAGGAAACAAGATTAGTTAAACTATTTTTTCGAAACTTCACAGGAATACTCCTATCAATAAATGAGTAAACAAGTGTTTCAGGCTCTTTCAGAATACAACCCCTAAAAGGTGGAAAAGGGGTGACAAATTCTGAAAATCAAAATGGGTATCGTTTTTATGGTTTTTCGGGTCGCTGATCACGAAAACAACAACTATTTCAAAATCCAACGTAACAGACGGGAAATACCTACCATCATCCCCTGTGGGGGTGCGATGTGGTTGAAATGTCAATATGGGTGTCGTTTTATGGTTTTTTGGGACGTTAATTACGGCAATAAATGGCATCGATTATGGTTTGAAACCAACATGGATGGAAGGATGGATGGATGTATGTTTCATCATGAGTTGGGTGACTTGGGTGTTATTTTTAAGGTTTTTGGGTCGTAAATAACGTAAATTTTAAACTTAATTATTATAATTGACAAATATTTTAAACTTAATTTATTAGAATAGAATAGAATATACTTTTATTGCACAAAACATAAAACAAAATAGACAAGAAGATTTGTACAAAAAATTTGTACAAAATTACACCTGAACAAAAAAATACAAAATAAAAAATTAAAAAGCAATGAAAATAAACAACCAAACCAAATATATTCTTTTACAAATTAATAAAATGGCAAAACCAAAATAAATACTTAGGTACTTGGAATACGTAATACTTTTTGTGTTGATCTTCAAGTTCCAATTCCTACCAATAGATGGCGTTAGTATCGTTTTAGAACGCGGTAACGTTGTGTTTTTTCGAACTAATATAAAGTGAATGGTGAATGAGCGCTTCAAACTGTACTACATAAGGTACCTATTCATTGTGAATGGATATTTGACTAAACTTCGACTTTGTTTGCTTGCTTACGGCTTAAGATTCGCTTCGTATTTCGGATTAGTTGCTTGATTTTGTCTTTCTTACAACCAATGTTCAAACTTGGAATTCGATTTGCTTTGTGATTAGGTATTGTTGATAGAAATATTTTTCTCACTGAAAAAATGACTACAGAAACTCTTAATATTAAAGGAAAAATGGAAGAACATACTGTCGTCCCCATTATAGGTGACGGCGCCTGTTTGTTTCGTGCTCTTTCATTTTTAATGTACGGAACCCAAGAAAATGCGATGGTGGTGCGTTCACAAATTGTTAGATTTGTGGTAAATGATTGGCCTAGGTTTTCAGTTATGGCCCACGACAGAAAAGGCGATAATTATTCAACAGCAAATGAATATTCAGCCGATATGTTAAAAAATGAAACTTACGGTGGACTTTGTGAATTGGTAGCTGCAGAATTAATATTTCCATTTTGGTTTGAAGTATATCGAAACGGTCTGCTATACACAGAGTCCGGAACAGATATCTGTCCAGTAAGGCGATTACGATTTAGCCATGATTTATCTAATGGACATTTTGACGCTTATCTGTCTATTGTTGCGAAGAAAATTACACAGCGTCGCATGGAGGTATCTGTCGAAGAGCGTGATCCTTTTCAGAGCTTGACCATTTAACTGTTACATCTTTTGTAAACAGTGAAATGTCATTTCCAACCAGCGAAACAGATCAATCTGTATCGTCGACATTAAAATATGAAAAAAAGAAAAATAAACGAACGTCGAGATTTACTAATTAAACAAGAAAAAGTCAATTAAAAAGTGCACAAGAAAGATATAGGCAGAACAAGCCAGATTCAAATCATAAAGCTGTGTCCCCTTATCAGAAAAAAACCGATGTACAAACTGCGAATCCACAAGTGTATAGAGCAATTCAGTCACGGTATGAGGAAAACATTACACTGCGTTTATGGAAAAACAAGGTCCATTCCGCTATGGAGTATGACCCTCATATTGTTTATAGAACTGACAGCAGTGTAGCCTTGGGTTCTATGACATACAATTGTCAGTGGTGCAATGCGGTAAAATGGAAGGATGAGACAGCTGGTATGTGTTGCAGCGCTGGAAAAGTGCAACTTGATCTGTTGAAACAACTGCCTTAACCACTCTTAGTTTGATTAATGATCTACACCCAGATCATGACCATTTTATGGGTAGTATTCGTAAATATAATGCCTGTTTCCAGATGACTTCCTTTGGTGGTAAACAGGTAACAGCAGATGGTTTTTCACCGAATTTTAAAGTACAAGGACAGGTCTACCATTTATTTGGAAGTATATTACCAGAAGCCGAACATGACGCATTATTTTGTAGGCGATGATGATCGAGAAGCAAAGATTCGATGTTCTAAATTTCCTAACTTAAAGCCAAATTTAAGCAAACAATTTCAGAATATGCTGCATCAAGTGAACCCGTATATAAAAGATCTGAAAAGTGCCATTGATAAAGCCCCTCCTTCAGAGTCATACAAAGTTCTCATACATGCTGATAAAAACCACCAGAAGAACATAGAGGTAGTTACAATGCACCAACCACAAATGAAGTGGCTTTAGTGTTAGTGGATCAACAATTTGATCGAAGGGACATCATCCTCGAGAGCCGAAATAATAAACTTCAGCGTATTAGAGATACATCGAGCATATGATGCGCTACAGTATCCATTGATGTTTTGCTGGGGGGATTATGGGTAATTCAATCAACCACAACGCGATCCCACAACTAAGTTGCCGCTTAATAAAACAGTCTCTTCTGCAAGTTTCTATTCGTATAGAATATTAACTATTAAGTCAACCATTGTGCCCTATTTAGTCAATATATGGTGGATGAATACGCCAAAATAGAAACAGAGAGATTAAATTATATCAAAAATAAGCCAAATTACGCCTATCCAACGTTGTTTACTGTTATCTTTAAAGATTTTGCATATTTTTAACTCTTTTTTTATCTTTTTTACTTGTATTAATATCTGTGGTTTGGTTTATTTCTTTTTAATCTAATTAATATAAAATATAACTGATTATAACTAATTAGTAAAGAAAGAAACATTAAACTTTACATTTTCCGAACAAATTAACTTCTCCACTATGAAATCTGTCAAATATTATACCTCATATTTAAGTGGCGCCGTCCTGGTAGCAAAAAAGTCGTGGATCATTAATACAAACAGAAATACATACTTTAGTGTGTTTATTTTTTACTTTTATTAATAGATCGCGAGTTTTGATGCTATGTTCTCACGCATCTTCCACTGTATTGGAGCCACTGGTGTAAGGACATCGAGCTGATCTTTAAGAGGATTCTGACTACTCCGCGGCTCCAGGAGTAGTTTATGTTTCCGTGTTCTTCGGCCTTGGTTGTTACCAGTATGCCTCAGCTGGCTCACGGTGGTTCCTAAATGGTGAAGAGGTGAAGTTGCTTAGGCGGCTGAGGCACGGAGCTCCACCAGGCGTAGAGCCGCCAGCGAAGCAGTGTCCAGGGCAGTCGATGGGATAGGGGGCGCCCAGGATATTTGTGAGTGCAAAGGGGGCGTTGAAAGCGGTATTAGGCGTAGAGGGGGTGCCTGATACAGCCTTGGATTACGCACCAGTCTCCGTGGCTTTGCTTTCGTTGTGCCTTTTAATGAGTTTGTCGTCGTCGGTAGTCTTTATTTTTGTACGCATTTTGGGGCCAGGATATCTGTTAATGCAAGGAATATAACTGCTACTAATGTATTATATTTAATATTACTGATAATAATAATATCCTCCGGACCGAAGTTTGGTCACGGCAGCCTATCTCAACAGAGACTAGACATCTGCGCAGGACCGGATTACAGTGCCCGAGTGTCTGCAAGCATACCGTCTATTTCCTCACTCTCATAGTCCTATGGAACGGCAAACTGACACGACCGGAGAGAGATCAGGCGCAGAACCAATGGCTTTACGTGCTTTCCGATGCACGGGAGTGAAACACCTCCAACTTCCTGACTTCGGGCTGCTACTGAGAGGTTCTTGACAGGAATATTAAATAACGGATTTTTTATGCGACCTGGATTCAAACCCGGGACCTTATCATCAGCAGTTGTATTTACGACCATTAGGCCAACGAGGCAATCATATAGCTCGTATCGCCTATACCACCGTGTAGTGGTGGCGTAAGAAAATTCACTACCCCATTATCATCCCGTGGGTGTTATAGTGTTGGGAGGTTCGGGGAATAAATAACACGTCTAGTGATCTTGACTGTAGATTTATTACTGTCCAATTCATCTATCGTACATACACATGAACATACACTACACTACACGCCCATCGAAAAAGAAAAAATATTATAATAATAATTTTTTAAATGTTACACAACTTGGAGTAAAAGAAATCAAAAAAGTAAATTATTTTTAAAATATTAACATTCTTAATCTATAACATAATAAAAATATATCGTAAACACTTTATAAGTAGAAAATTATTTAAATTTTAAGTAAAGTTTATTTGTATATATAGTAATAATAACAATTTCATTATTTTATATATGGTCTAGTGATTTTTATGTATTGACTTATGTTTCTTTATAATCTATTGTTACATTTGGTTCACAATTCGATAACCTGAAATGGTCCTATATAAAGAGGATCGAATTTGCTTACACGTAATTCATTCTTAAGGAGTATCATATCACCGGCATTATACTTAATTGATTTGTATAATAATCATACTTTGTTTTCCTACCTGTTTGCTTAAAATTAAATTATTTCTTGCATCATATTGCGATTTTTGAAGTCTATATCTGTTGCTGTGGGTAATCATATGGGTTATATAAAGGTCTATATCTAAAGTTAAATTAGTTGGCAAACGGCAAAGCTTCCCAAACAGCTTTATGGAGTATACTTGGTTTCCGTGTGTACAGTGTTATTATAACCGAAACACCAATACGGTAACCAAGTACTCCAATTATGTGGTTCATTACCTGTTTGAATTCTGAGAAATGACATCAGATTTTTGTGGCTGTTTTCAGGAACCTATAGATTGGTGATGGTATGCCGTTGACGTTACCTGTTGATATTGAGTATACGGCACACATCTTTCATCACAGTTGAGACAAATTTGTCCTTTGATCAGATATTATTTGTCGAGGAATACCATATCTCAAAACAAAATTATTTATGAAAGCCGATGCCACTGAAATAGTATCCTTATTTTTCAATGGATAAGCTTCAACATATTTTACTTAGATCACACTGTAGTGTGAGTATATAAACATTACTATCATTATCCTACATAAGGGCCCTACTAAATCTAAGTAAACTCTGTCAAAAGCAGAATATCCCGTATCGGTTATAACCATTGGTTCTTTTATATATTTATTTAAGTGTTTATGTCGCAAACACTTGTCACATCGATTAACATAATTAGTAACATCTTTCTAATCCCGGCCAAGAATCTTTTCTTTATGTTGTTTATCATTCGCCTTATACCGGCGTGCCCGCTAGTTGGCAACAAATGATAGTCGTTTAATATTATACGTTTTGTCTCATGATCGTCGACCTTATGGACACCATACAAAATTAATATTCGCGGTCCGGACCTATTTGTCTCTCATTTATAACACGAGTTAACTCTTTAATTAATATATTATTATTATTATTTAGTATAATATACAGACGATCTATCTTTCGCTTATTACAAAAGCAATCCAACTCCTCACAAAGGCATCTCGTGCACAATATGATCGGAAAGAAGGATTTACATAAATAGTTGACTTTGGTGAGACAAAACAAAATAACTTGAATTAGAATAGAACTTTTCTTTCATTCTGTTTATCTTTTCCCATTCTTTTTCGTCTACAAACAATAATTGAAAATCCTTGTTTTTAAGTGTTCCACGACTTTGGGTGATCAGTCCAATCGTTGGTGGAAACCTTATCACCATAGGGTTGTCACACTTATCTTGTGCTACCTTTTCATCCATCCGCTTTTGCGCTCTTTTGTTAGACAGATATGACCTTTTCATTCATTTTCAAATCTTCACTGAGATTTGGATGGCAAAGCATCTGCAGCTGCATTGTCAGCTCTTACATACCTGATAACAAACTTATATTCCTCAAGCAATAACCTAAACTTCGTAAGTCACTTGACGGATTTGTCATGTTGAATAAATATACGAGAGGCTTATGATCTGTTTCAATAATGAATTCGCGTCCATATAAATAAGGTCGAAAGTTTTTTACTGCCCATACTATCGATAATAATTCTTTTCGATAGTAGGATAATTTTTCTCGGCTTTGTTCAATGTGCGACTAGCATATGTAATCGGTCGTCCGTCATGATTACAAAAACTGAGCCTATAGCAAAACCAGACGCGTCAGTTTTAGAATAAATTTATGATTTTGGTCAAAATTTGATACTGGAGTATGGGAGGAGTCGTTAAAGCTTTTTGAGCATTGAAAAGATGTTTTACAGTTTTTATCCCAATGAAATTTGACATTTTTGCGACATAAATTGTTTAGAGGTAAAGATTTCAGAAAAATTTGGTATAAATCTTCGATAGTAATTCGCAAACGCTACTAGTCTTTTACATCGTTGGTACTTTGAGGAATTGGGTAATTTTGTAATACTGATATCTTTTTGGGTCAGGCTTAATACCTCGGAAGAAACAACATGGCCAAGATAAAGTAGTTTTTAGAAAAACACATTTTTAGGGTTTAACTTAAGTTTATTTTCTTAAGCGAGATAATATTTCTATTAAATTTTTATTATCTATCTAAATTTGGCCAAAACAAATGAGGTCGTCTAAATAGAAGGAGGTTCGTAATTTAAACCAGCCATAGATATTGTAATTGCACGAGAAAGGAACTGGGCTTGTCTTTAAGCCCATTGGCATTCTGGTCATCTGATATTGACCAGAGGGTGTAGTGAGCCGTATACCTTCTACTAGATGGATTAAGGCTTAATTGGTAAAATGTTGATTAAGATCAAGGTGGAAAATACATTGCCCTGGATAAAGAATCAATATGTCCGTAATATTGGGTAACGGAATTTGTCATCCACAATACAGTTGTTTAATTTTCGAAAATCAATAACCAGACGCCAGCTCCTGTCTTCACCGTTTTCTGATTTTTTAAAGAAGTACAGGACTTGACCACCGCTACAAGATGGTTCAATAATTCCGTCTTTTAACATATTTTTGACTTGTTTTTCTATTTCGTTTCTCTGAGAATAAGGTAATCGATACTGTTTCACCATACACTGGGTCACTATTAGGTTTTAATTGTATATTATGTTCGTATAAATTACAAGTTGTTAATTGATCTCCTGGCAATAAAAAATACGTCGGTTTTGCACAGATATTTATAATAGAAGAGATTTTCCTCTTTATTTAAATGATCTAAATTTAGTAAATTTAACATTTTACGAACACGTTCGGGATTAATGAGACTTTTATCAAACTTACAAATTGAGTAATTATATAAACTATCGGTTTCTGGCCTAAAATAACTAAGATTAATTTGATCCTCTCGTGTATTTAATATTTGTATTGGTATTTTCCCGTTATTTACTTTGACAATTCCACCAGACAGAAAAACTCCTCGCATAACTCTCTCGGAAAGACGACACAATCTTCTTTCACTCGTGTTGATATAAAATAAACTCTCACATCTCGGAGGTATACCAAATATGTATTATTTCCCAAAATACCCATATGCAATGGTAGTTACTAATTCATTCATATTATGCAGTGTAATATTATTCAATTCAAAATTTATGTTACAATTAAACTTACGTAAAAATTATAACCTAGAATTCCAAGTTTCAGACGGCAATTGCTTTATAACATGAAACTTATTATTAAATTTCAATCCGTTAACAGACAATGTTAAATAAACATATCCCACGGTTCGTAATTTGCCTCCAATTCCGTTTATTGTAATCGGTTTCTTTTGTAATGATATGTTGAGCTTTCTAAGCGTGTCATATTTAATTGCGCATAAAGAAGCCCCGGTATCTACAAGCCATCTACATTTGATACTACCATTGCTAACTCCACACAATTATATTCGCAACCAAATATACTATGAGTCTCGAAAAATTTAAATTATTATGGTTATTAGGGTTAATTTCAACATTTTGAGAACTTTATACGCGATATTTTGGCGTCATAAAATTAATTCGTTGGGTATTGTAACCACGAAAAGATCCGCGATTCTGTATGAGTACTTACTGTAATTACCGCAGTTACCTTTTTTCCCACGATGTTGTTGATTTCCGCGAAAACTGTTAGTACGGGTTTTCCAGTTGACGCTATTTTTGCATGTAGCAAAGGTATGTTTGACGTGGTACATTATTGTATGTAGCCTACCGCGTAAATTTTACGCATTCCTGAACCACTCGATTCCCTGAAAAATCGATGGTGGTGTGTTTCGTTAGTCGAATACAGGACGCCTCCTCATCCTTTTGCGGCTCAATTTTTAATGTATTATAATTACGCTGACAAAATAGTACTGAGTTGTCGATTTCGCGCCATTTGTGAAACTTTTAATAGCAATCTTTTCATTTATCGGACGTAAAATTTTATGCGCGTTTTGGTCGCCATCGGCTTGGGAAATCGTCAAATCTACGAATAATTGTTCGATTTTATTGCCATAATTATCTATGGAACTACTATTTTGCCTTATTTGCATTAGTTCGTTATGAATGGAAGTGCAAGATTTCTTTGGTAAAAGATGGTTCCGCATATCACTTATAAGCGTCTCTGCATGAGTCATAGGAATCTAATAGGCGTAATTTAGCGTCATTCAAACGAGTTTTTAAAACAAATTTTATTAACATAGACTTTCATTTTCTTAAGCGAAGAGCCATAACTCTATCGAGTCCATCAAGGTTTTGGTGACCGATTCCTCGCCCGTCATCACTGGCAGGAGTGACACAGCAGTTTTAAAGTCGAAACTTTCCATGGTGACTACTTGCTTGAATAGTGCCTCGAAGTTGATTGAGAACTGTAATCCTTACTACAAAAGTTTCTATTTGTATATATAAGTCCTTAATTAAATCGCAATATGATTGTATTTCAACTAATGCTTTACTCTTAATTTGTTTACTTTCTATCTCTTTATTTAAGATTATTAACAATTATCACCTCACGTAACTGTATTGATTCTCTAAGGTTTTGTTGTAAAATACTTTTAGTTCGCCTAGCATAACTTAATTTAACCAAATTATTTTTAATACTTTTAAATTTTTCATATATAATTATTAATTCACTACATGAAAATACAGTTAAAAATACACTTAAAAAATATACTTAAAAATACAGTGTATACATAGCTATTTTGAATTAATATTAATTTCTAAACTTAAACTATTATATATTTTTAATTTCCACCTTATGTCCATTTTTTTTTTCACTTTGACGCATTCGTTGTCTCCCGGTGACCATCGGCGGCACTCACAGCATACACGGGTACACGAGGTCCTGGGTCAGGCGACCGCACAAAAGAGCGACGCAATTTTGCATTACCATCTCATTCCGCATCCAGCTTCAGGTGACACCTTATATATTGTATACACTATAAACAAGAGCCAAGCCCAAAACTGTGCATATTATAAGCAGCACGACGGATATCCCAGATAGATGGCTTTTAATTTCTTTTGTGAATTTGAGCCTCCTGAAGTATCTTGCGTAATGAACACTTGGTCTTTCTTAAGTTCAGAACGACACATTTTTTTTTTTTTTATATAAGTCCAATATTATTTATTCTTCATTTTCATATTTAATTTGTATTCCACATATTTTTAAACGCGGCCCGCAACCGAACCCAGGCAGACCGCCGATGAACTGGCAGGGTCGCCATATAGTGTTGGGAGGTTCGGGGAATAAATAACACGTCTAGTGATCTTGACTGTAGATTTATTACTGTCCAATTCATCTATCGTACATACACATGAACATACACTACACTACAGTGTCGTTAGAGGCGGTAGAGGGAAATGAAACAGGAGATGAGCCGCAGCGTTTTCCAAACATCAACTCAAAATAATAAAAAAATAAAGTTGCCATCCCGTCTGCTAAGCGTGGGAGCTACAGCAAGTATCCCCCTATGAGATCATCTATGGGGAAGGCCCATGTTAAGCAGCAGACAATTGATAGGCTGTAAAGAAAGAATGATGAATATCATCTGTTGTCAAAATTCGATCAACTCTGTAGGTAACGCCGTATAGTTTGTGCAACATTTTTATAGTATTTTCCCGTATAGGGAAGGCAAAAGCATCTTAGCGTATACAGCCATGGACGTGATCAAAATGCTTTTATTTAATTGGTTAAAACGTTTTGTATAGATTAAAATCATGTGTGTATGTATGTTCATTTTATTTGACCTACTTTAACGGCGCCGTATACACATGATTCTATTTTATGCACATTTATGGAATCTTTCGAATGATATAACTGTTAGCGGTTATAGTATTGATCTACTAAGCTGTTTTTGGGATATATCTAACTCTGTGTCCAGAATCGGCTTATATCATAGTGTACTCATGTGTACGTACACCGGATAGAATGACTAAGTGTCTCTTCTCAACAAGCAAATAGATTTTATTTGATAACCAAAAGTGAATTGGGCTGGAATGTGCTATAATCGAATTTAAGAGGGCTTTAACAGTTATTCTGTTTGCTAAATTGTGTATCGACACGTTTATGATATAATTTGTTATATAAATAGCTTTAGAAAAAGTACTTACAGTCTGGCCACATGAGTAAATTCTGGCATTGGGCAAGGGGCGAGCACGGGGTATGCGGAGGCAGCGGTGTTTGCTCTTCGTTGTTAACACTGTATCAAATATTTGTATTTATTACATATATAATATTGAAAAATCCGCTCGGCAGTCGACGAAGAAATTGGCCCAAATACGCAACACACGCGAATTGTGACGGGACGTCATATACTATACTAGGGAGGTAATAAGTTCTGGAGTCGCCGCCGCCTTGGTAATAAAACGATTCAATGAACCTCCTGCTTGCCTATACATACCACAAAGAGGCAATTAATGGTCATCCCCACCTTTACATCCAATTGTATCGCTAAGACAGGTGTGTGAGTAGCCGGCTTGACACACACTTGCCTCAGACCGACTGGAATGTATACCCGCTTGTAATTATACTGGCTTTCACCCTTCAAACTGGATCAGAGTAATGATTTACCATACACTAAATGAAAACATAGTCATTACTAGTTTGATTAAGTATTACTACATTATAATTGAACACCATGTATGATGTAGTAGAGACAGTTTTTTTTTGATCCTACTGATCTTCGTCTAGTGAATATTATTCATCTACGACATTTGTAAAAATTACTGAAACAAAAAGTCAAATTTCTATTACTAAGGTATTTCATAATTTATTCGTGTACATTGAATAAAAATTGCTGCAAATTTTACTTCTTCAAATGAAACAACATTTAGAATGGTTTTATAGAATTACGTTCCACAGAACTATTAACCTTAATTAACTATTTTATAACAACATTAATGAATGTACTTTAGGATCAGTACCTACAGATGTAAATTATACAGTAAGGCATTCAATAAAGTATATACTTTACAAAAATACGCTCGTTTCGGGTAGCTTATAAGCTGTTGATGAAACTCTATTAGTCAAGCAACAATACTAACACTAAATAGCTTACTGACCTCAAAACTAGTAGGAAACTGCGTGAACCGTCAAAGAAAAAAGAAGTCAGCTGGGTACGAAACCAGAAATGTATTGAGAACGGCTTCGGCACTTGTAGTAATTTTTGGCAATGAGCAGGCTGGCAAGCCCAAGCTAAAGGGATAAAAAAGAACACAATGAGATCAGATCCATTATGTGATATCTCTTGCAGCCTAGCCCGATTGATCCTTGAATTTATTATGGAAAATCCTCATTACCTGGTCTTAAACACTAAACCTAAGTATTCTAGAATCATAATCCGCGCGTATGATCAATATTTCGCTTCAGAATCCCTAGGACTGAGTAAGAACAAATTGCAAATTTTGGCTAGAGACCCAACTGAAACATTGCTGCTGCATATATTACTTACAGAGGAATTTAGTTAAACGTCCGGAATTAAAAATAAGTAAATTAAGCGCGATAAAATCCTTTAAACAATTTTATTCAATGAGCAATTCTGAAGTTAAGAGTATCCATCTGCCCAAATATGGTTAGAATTGACGAACCAGAGTCAACTCATTAAACATTTTTTTAATAGGCTAATGTGACACTAAATTCTAATCTTCATTGTTTACGTAATACGTGTTTAGGTAAAGTTGTAAGATCTCTAGATTATTTAAATTTCTCCGGAAATAATTTTTAACTCCCTGACCTACAGCGATCACGTCTACGGAAACTTCGTGAGAAAGGTTAGTATTTTATCACTGCGGCGTGACCTTGGATAAGGTATCATACTCATACTGATTTATCCGAGGGTGTAACTTTAATGAAATACTTGATGCTGACTGAATCCATTGGTAGTTGCCAAACTAGGAAAATAAATTATTTGCGTACTTCATAGTAAATTTTTTATTTAGAAAGGTGTTTCTGTGAAAATCCTGGATTGTCATTTTTAAAATTAAATATAATAAAACTCAAATATCAAAACAAATAACAAAACAGAATATTGATAAAACTTTATGGTGTTATTGACTGTAAACTTATTTGACTTAATTATACGTAGGTGTATGTTAATATTAATAAGCAATAAGTCTAGATACACTGATTATTATGTTAGTACTTGTCGGAGCAAATAAGTTTGTTTCCTTTTTCTTAGGCAATGAGATTTATTCTAATGGGACGGTTCTCCCACCAGGTGAATCCACTTGTAAACCGTCATAAGCACCAAAGAGTTCTAGAATAGAATAGAATAGAATAATTTTATTCAATGTAGAATACAAGAATACTTATTGAAAGTCATTTAAGCTTTACCACTGGTTCAAAACTCCTGCGATATTTTTATTTGTTTAAATTAATTTTTAATATATTACTTTAAACAATTAGTACGAACACATTTAGAAACAGCATAGTAGCCATCTCATTCCCAGGGTTTATTATCAATCACGTACTCTTTACTAAACCATTTTCGCTTAATAAATTTTTTAAATTTTTTTGATAGATAAGGCCTGCATATTTTCTGGGACTTTATTGTAAAAGCGTATATATTGCCCCATGAAGGAATTACTGACTCTTTCGAGTCAAGTAACTGGTATTACCTTTTTTTTCCTTAACGTTACCCACTCTAGGATTTTCTCCTGTATCGTGGAGGCAGTTTACAAACATAAATTTCACAAGGACAAACATCCAGACCTGGAACAATTATTTGTAGATCATCCGTGCGGGATTTGAACCCGTGGCCCTCAGCGCCGCAACTCATTGCTAAGCCACTGAGCCACGGAGTCGATAACTAACTTGTTGTTATTCCTAGTATTTACAGAATGTACTTCACTGTTTTTAATGAAACAATTTTTTAACAAAATTAAAGGTATTTGATTGGTTCCTTTAATTAACTAGATTATAAGAAATATTTTTCAGTGATAGTAGTTTGTGATTTCTAGTGATCACTATGATTCATATAAGATCATAAGAGCTGTTTCATTTGTTTCGAATCAGAATTCGGTGTAAGGGGCGTAGGTTCTCATGATTATAAATAAACTTTTTTTCTTAATACTTTATTGAAGCGAATTTGTTTTTCAACGCTCGCAATTAACTTGTGCAAAATCCTTAAGTTTTATAATGCACATAATGAGAAGACAAAATTCTCTCTATTTAGGTTTACTTTTTATAAAACTATATGACAAGCAAGCTAACAGTCCACCTGGTAGTAAATTACTACTAAGTTCATGGACATCATGGGCAACCTATTATATCCTATCTGTTTGTAATAGCTAAATAACTGCCTTATAACAGGAGGGGGTAGAATCACAATTTTTTAAATTTTTGTCTGTCTCTCTGTCTGGGCTAATCTTCGGGATTGCTGAACTGATTGTAATGAAACTTAACGAACATAATTATGGAGTGCAATGCCAGGAGTGTTCTAGGCTTTTATACTTCATTCGAAAATCTTGGATAGGTTTTTCTTTGAGTTCCTAATCGTAATATTGATATAATAAATGATCTTTCATGATTACCTTAAATCTAAATAACGCCACATTTATAGATCCAGGAGGAGCCAGGTTGGGTCACCAGTCTATGGATAAAAAAGCGGTATGCTGTGCTCTGCCATGTCTTCCAATCAAAAGTGTGTTATCAAATATCTAGTTATCTAAGAAATACATCTCCTTTAATATTGCTTTGCTTGCCGAGTCACAGAATAAATATAAATAACGGTACTACATACAGAAGTTGCACTCCTTTGATGTTTACTGCTTGCCTACGTTTTAATAGCCTACATAATTATTAATAATTTGATAAATCGCACACGCAAGCTAAATAAAACTTTATCGCTGTGCGCGAGTGTCCATATTACTTTGCATCTTTTCCCCTTCCTACATCACGACGGACTTTCCGTGGTTACTAAGGGCTGTCAATAAAGAGTAAAAAAATACATTGCAAAATGAAAAGATACTTAGGGAAAGTACCTATTCTGACAGTGATCGACTGACCATATTTTTGCTACTATGTGAGTTTTGTGATACCCAACGCATGCAACTTGCAAGGCCATTTGTTAGGAATCGCGATGCTTGGCTCGGCAGAAATAGGTAGATAGTGTAAACAACAAATAAACCCGAAATACGATTTCTAACAGAAATGTGATCGTATTCTACTTAGTTAAAAATCTTGGAAATAAAGATTTAATTTTAGTATTTTGTGTTATTATAACACAGATACTGAACAATATATACAAAAGACAATTATAGGTATGTAAGTGGGTAATTGGATAGTGAAGTAAATTTCAACTTAGTTTTGTAATAAAGTACATATATATTACTTATGTAGTTAAATTATTACTTGATTTTTTTTCGCTATAAGTACCTATCTACCAAAAAAAAATGAAATAAATTCACCTTTCATTATCCTTCAGTAACTTAAATAATGATATATTTGAATCCTTTGTTTGGTCATTACATCCAGCCACGCAAAAATTATAGCAGGAACAACGTTTTACATTACAACTTTTCAACGATCTTATCCTACAATTAAATATACTAAACATTGAACAGAAACTATTTCAACAAGTATTTACAAAAATTATTTACATTAACAGCGTTATAAAATTTAACATTCAATCGCCTAGAACGCACCAGCCACAACTGCTCTGTGTAGCCCAGGGCGCGTCGCGATTTTAGGTGATTATTTCACAGGTAGCAAGAGTGACAGAGGCCTGTCCGAGTACAAAAACTTTAAACAAATTGCGAGTGCGGCAGCAGCGTTCCTTCTGAAAGTTGTAAGGTATACAATGTTTTGTTGAGCGTGGTCCTTCCTGATCGAGCTGACACATCTGTGCTGCATAATAAAGCTACAGCGTGGCTCTACCACGTATAAGATCTCTACGATCTACAGTAAATGACAAATTATTGCGCAACATGCCTCTGAGGGCAAGAAAACGGGGATCGCAGCAGCGTCTCCCTAATAACAACTAAATTATTATAACTGCGGTTGCCAACCTGTCTGTCAAATATGGCAACTAAGGCAAATTTGCCTCTGTTCAGAAGTGGACTTTTAATGGGATTTAACGGACGGAATGTAACGGATGCCATTTTGTTGTCCATTTCAAAGAAATTATGACACAATATACTGTAATTCAGTATTAAACCTTGTAAACAATTTATGTTTAATTTATGTGTAACATAGTATAAGGTAGAACTTTCTAGAAGACCCTATATATAAATAGATAAAACAGCGCCGATCCCTCCAAGACTGGGTTTGCCAGACGTCCTTTATTTTAAAGTACATCCCTAGTTAAGACCCAAAAATTGATCTTGTCCCTTAATTTGAAATCTTTAATAGAGGGCAAGGCAATATCGCGCATATTTGACATTCCCTCTGCTAGCTGAGGGCAAAGAGCTTAAAAATCACTTTCGGGTAACGCGCGACGTTAGAGAGGCAAACTACGTTCGTTACATTGATTTTTATATTAACAAATATAGCTACAGATACCATAAGAACATTTTATTGAAAACAATATGATATCCTTTATTGTCATCCTATGCCCTTATTTAATCGTATCAAATCCTCTAAAACATGAAACGCGTGCTAGCAACCCTATCCAAGACTCAAATCGATATCCGAAAGGTGTAGGTGTGGTTCTGAGGGCGCATTACTCAGTCACTCACAGTATTCTCGTCCAAGCTGACAGCGGTATTGTACGCCGGAGAATACATCAAATATACCAGTTAGTTCTTTATCTGACTTTAATCACTTGTATTTTAGACTTTTATATAGTATTGATTTATGATTTAAATTGTGTATGTATTTAAAGGTCTCTGTCTACCGTTATAATAAATAAGTGTAATAATATTTTTATGAAGTGCAACGTTAAATTTAGCGCTATGTTATAATATCTTTTAATTAAATAGTGTCGTTTGGGTTTTAGTTCCATCCGAAGACCCATACGTACGGACAAATATTTGTGTTGTGTACTTACACTAGGTGGCAGGACCTTGCTGCCTAGAAGTTCGTCTGTAGGTGCCACCTCAAATATCAGTGCCTGCATTGCTGTGTTCAAGTCTGAAGGGTATAGAGACCCAGTGTAACAGGCTGTGAGGCATTGCATCAGTCCTCAGAGGTGACAACGCAAATGTAACCTTACTTGTTTGAAGTTGGCTGCAGGTGTCCATGGACTGCGTAAGCCACTTACCATCAGAAGGACTGGGTGTATATTTGTTATGTAAAAAATACACATAAATATTTCCAGTCGATAACATGCGAAAACGAAAAATAAATTAGTAGAGAGAATTACGGTAATATCTTCAAATCTTGATCGTTATAAAACGGAACCATTTTTGATCAAATGTCTGTTGCCAATCACCAAAGCCACTATTAGGTGGACTGTAGTTTCGTTTGTCACTTTAGTCTATAAAAATATTTTGTTTATTAACGTCTTTAAAGTGAAAACTCCTTTAGCATCGTTGTGATTTGAAACTCAATGACACGAAAAAGCGACATTAAAAAGGGACAACCTTATACATCTATAGGTTATATATAGCCTGCGAGAGAATGAGATAGAATACTGTGCACAATACAGTTTCCTATTATCTTGGTCTCCTTTTCTGAAGGTATTATTTTTACGGGCGTAAGAAGAATATGATGATAAACCATTAGTAAATTTAAAACTGTAATTAATTAAAATACTATCCGTTCCTTTTTTTCACATAGACGCTAACCACTGGTGGTAAAGGACAAAGAATAACGAATCATTGGTGGTAGGTAAAGAAAGAAAAAGGGCTGTTGTTATAGCACCAGGTAAGTTGCGACAATTAATTCTTGAAACTTTTAAAAACCTTTAAAACCTTTCGCTGGTTGCGATTCTAAATAATAAGTTTTGGTCAATGAATGCGATTTGCGCAATGCTCATAGTGATTATTTTGCAGGTTAATTGCATTGCGAATTGCCTCTAAATCTAATAACGAAACAATGAACCTTAGCATAGAAATTTTACCAACTTAACTGATCTGCTTGTTAGTATGTATACTTATCAACTACTTTTGATATTTTCTAGCTTGTTTTTTTAACTTACATTTGAATTTATTACATATTTTATTTACTACATTCTGAAATGCAAACGACATTATGTTTATTTTCCCATAGCATTTTTTATTGTACTAATAAAAAAATGTATCCCATTTTGTTAATTTAGGACATTTTCTATTTGTGTTCGACTGCAAAGCCATTGTTCAAATCCACCATCTGACTACTGTCGTGAACCACTCCTAATACAAGCATTTTGAAGTTTACTTAGAGTGGTTAGCGAGATTATTAATAATGTTAATAGCGGTTCTAGTATTATTTATAAAAAAACATGTGTGCAGTTCACTCACGATAGTATTGAAACCTTCAAATAAAATTAAATATAGAATAATAGTACATTACTATACAAGGGACTTAAGTAGCCGATTGGTGTGTGAAGTTAAAGCACGAGCGAAGCGAGTGCACTAACTTACACGTTTTATAATCGGTTACTTAAATTCCGTGTATCGTACATTATTTTATAGTAGGTACAAGTGACTTAAATCCACTTTATTAATTGAAAAATTGTTTTTTTCTAAGAATTCTAGATCAAAAATATCAACGTCGTGTCCGAATGAAGAAGGTTTGTTAGTAAATACCGAGAATCGAAAAAAGTTTCAGTACAAGAATTACAACATCAATCTAAAGATTTAATTAAACGGGAACAAAGGTGCCACGAGACTCGATTTACAGAAGTTTTGTATGATCCAGATGTTGGCTTATATGTAAATGATTTATCAAACCTGAATTAACAACGGTGCTTGTATGAGGATCAACGGGGTCTACTCGGACTGGTTTGGCATCCAAAAAGGTGTCAGACAGGTTATGGACAGTTGTTTGGAAACTTTGAAAGTTGAAGAATGTGGGTTGAGAATGGGTGAGTTAACCGTCAAATGCCTTTTGTACACCGATGATCAAGTCAATATTTGCATCGTCGGCAGCCGAGTTGCAAATGATAGTTACATTAATGAACTGAAAGCGGTATGAAAGTGAACGCAAACAATACGAAAGTGATGGTTTTTGAAAGAGAAGAAAGTAAAACGTTATGTGAAATAAGAATAGAAGAGGAGTTGATTAAGCGAGTGGATGAGTTTGTATATTTGGGATGTGTATTTAGCAGGGATGGTAGATATGATAAGGCTATAGAACGACGAGTAAACGCAGGAAATAGAATGTATGGGGCTCTACACTCTGTTGAGGAAAGTCAGAATGTGTCAAAAAAGGCACGTATGGCAATTCATAATGCTGTGTTAGTCCCTACTTGAATGTATGGTAGTGAAAGTTGGGTCTGGCAGAAGAAGCACGAGAGTAGAATAAATGCTATAGAAATGCAGTCATTAAGGAGTATGCTAGGGCTGAATCTGAATAATACGGTGAGAAATTGTGTGATAACAGGAAAGTGTGGTTTGCAAGATGACGTTGTGACCAGGATTAAGAAAGGAATGCTTTGGTGGTTTGTTCATATAGAAAGAATGAACGAGGAAAGATTGACAAAGCAAATTTATGTTTTAGAAGTGAACGGCAGAGTCGGGAAGGAACGCCATAGACGAAGGCTTATCGAACAAATTGGCGATATACGAGTATTGAAAATGGGCCAAATTAGGAGTACCCTTAACCGACGAGCGTGTATGCGTACACATATGGATGTAAAGGAGGCGAGAGAGGTGTGTCAGGATCGTGCCAAATGGAAGGCCGTAGTCTCTGCCTACCCCTGTGTGACAGGCATGAGTGTTATATATATATATATATATATATATATATATATGTGTGTGTAAGAAACAGGATCATCCCAGATGAACTCATGATGGATGGCGCAAATATGAGTGCATTACAACATAGTACAAGAAAATATAATGAACAGATCTTTAGCAATTCGTCGCAAATTTTTCCGATTACGTTAATTTCAAAATCCTCTATAACAACAACGGTTGCCACGTTACCACAGACACGACGCTTCGCTAGAGTAAAACCTTCTAGGTCTGGCCAGTATTTTATAGACGCGCCTACATATATATTAATTAACAACGGTATTATTTTTTAGCAATTGTAGTGTGACGATAAATGGTAGTAATAGTAATTGTGTTTTAATAATTGTAATTTAAAAATACAGTTCAAGCTAAAAAATCAAATGACTTTATGTCAAGTATTTTTATATTATTTGATCAAATAATTTAATGTTTTGTTTGTAATTTAAAGTATTCTAATAGATTTTACAAATTAAATTTCTCTTGTTCTGCATTTATGTGTCAATAAATGTTTAATTTTTGTGAAAATTATAAAATTATAAAGGAGAAGGAGACGTCTCATACATTCTTGGGCCCAATTGTTAACAAGATGAAAATAGCACCATTTAAAAGCGTATATATAAACAATTCATAGCTCAAAATCTAGCAAGATTTGTCAATCTAGGAGCTGAGTTATTGTAGAATAAGTAAAAGTGAGATTATATTACCTATACTGTAACAGGTGATTTTTCACTGTTATTACATTGCAACAGGCTATTTTTCACTATAATTACTTAAAGATATAAAAGCTGGATTAGTATAAAATTACTAAAAACGCTATGATTAATAATGAAACGAAATGGTGAAACCGATCTGAGATCGATTATTTCAATTGTTGTTGTAACTATTACTTGTTGAAATGTTGATATTTTGTATTTATTATAATTATTTTGTAGATATGTACGCAGTTATTTTTTATCTCCATTAACACAGAAAAATAATCGAAAATAGATATTAAAATGCGCAATTTAATCGAGAATCGATTATATTGCACTCGTTTCAAATCGAATCGAAAATCTGTCTTTTTCTTTTAAGTAAATAGTTTGAAGTTTGAACTGTCAAGTCAAGTTTCAAAATGAGAAGTCCTCTATTGGATGATAACGTTCAGAAACGAGAATTTCACTAGTGTATTCTTTATGGTAGTTGATTATAAATATTCTATCTTTATCCTTTATAAATATTCTATCTCATTCTCTTGCAGACTAAATCCTGTAATGTTTGTCTTTTTTTAGACTCGCTTTTTCGTTTCATCGAGTTACAAATCACAACGATTCTGAAGAAGTTTTCACTTTAAAATAAAAATCACAATGGTTTAGCCATCTTACAGTTAGACAGTTTAGACATCTGTACAAACTTTACATACTCGTATTGCAATATTGAAATGGGTATAGAAATGATATGAGCTACCTAATGGTTGAATATGATTTTATTAATTATTTTAGTATCGAGTACACTATATGTGCGTTGGGTTACAAAAATGCCTCCGAAATCAGAGTGAATTTCAATTAATCGCTCCTTGATCCAATCTTGTGGTTTTTTTAGCTTCAAAGCCAAGAATCTAGGTCTAGCCGAATTCATCCCTTATTTATATATTTGCATTATTTATTTTATTTGCAATGTGGTATTTTATACGTAGTAGAGCCATGCTACATATGTTTGTGACACGAATAGTTCGGCTCGATCGGGGAAAGACCACACTCTCACAGAATACCAGCGTAAAATAGCAGATTTATGCTGTTGTGTTTTTTTTTATGAGTGTTGAGAACCGGAGCCCCTTTTTACTGTATACGAGGAATTCCATCTTAGTCCACAGGGGTGACAACGCATCTGTATTTTGATTATTTATAGAAGATAGTTGTAAATGTCTATGAGCCACAGTAACCAATCACCATCTGGTGGACTTTGTGCTTGTTTTTCACCTTTATTATATAAAAATCTCATTTAGATATATAATGTTTATATTGTTTTTTTTTAGTTTAATAATAAAAACTTTAATAAGATAAAACAGTAGACTTATTTATTTATGAATTTTGTCTTTGGGAAGCGTGTAGAGGCGGTGTGTTTAGAGTCCAGTGTTAACATATCTCTGCAGTAATTATAATTCCAGATCTCAAGAAGACGTGTAATCAATAACACCGGTTCAGGTCCAGCTCGCAGTGATAATATGAAATGCTTTAAAATTTAAACATTTTCTGCCAATAACAAACTTAACAAAACCGACTTTACAAAATCCTAAATTTCTGGGATTAACTTTTACGATTATGTTATCGACTGAATGTGCTATTGTACTTGGAGAACTGTAAATTCATTTTTATACCAAACCGACATAGAATTTAATTATTTTTAACTATACAAAAAATTTCTACAGTATCTTCGTAACCTTTAATATTCTTAATTGACATAAACGTAACTGAAACTTGGCTTTAAGATAAAAAAGATACGTCAACAGTCGCAGAATTAAAAGTAAAAACAAAATGTTTAATTTATTTCCTAAAATGTAAACATTTATTTCATAAACTACTTATATTTAAATAGGGAGAGTTCAAATTAATTCGTTCAAAATACGGGCCTCCAATTTTTTATAATCCACAAAATCAACGTCGCAATAAATTTCTAGAACTTTCCGTGAAAATACACAACGACGCATTTGACACTAGATGCACACAGACAGCCTACAAATCGATACCTCATGGTCACGCCCTTTGCTTTGTCTCCCTAGGTGCCATGCGCATTAGTCAATGATTATGTTTTGGATAAGTTGATTGAAGATGGATTCTTCTTCTAATCTCTATTCATTCATTATAACCCATCAAAAGTTCACTGATGAGCACAGGCATACCACATAGATTATCTCATAAGGTTCGTCATGTTATCTGCAGTTGAGTTGTATAGCAGTGGTGGACCGCCAAGCATCCAGATGGTGTGGATGGTATTAGGAATTTTGGCGCGATGTGCGTTCGTGAAATTAGGCGGCTGGGATTAATCCGAATAATTCCTCAGAGCACTCCCCGTGGTAAATGCGAAAGAAAATGCAAAGGTTTGCAATATCTCTCGCAGCGCCAGTGAATCGACCTGTTCGAAAAGGACTCAGTCGTCGACGATTGAGCTGCTCGTTTGTCACCCTTATTCTATAAAAATATATTAAAATAGATACTGCGCATTGGACCCGCCCAGACGGTAATCAATATTGAAATGTGGCGGTCGCTCTCCCGGGGTCTCGCACTGCACTATTGTCCTAGCCGCTGCCCGGGACAGTGGGACGCGAGATCTCCTTGTTTATTAAGTCTGGTGTTTGGCTTAGATTTCGTGAATACTACCACTCTCCTAAGCTATCGCATACTGTGTCTTCTGTCTTAAATACCTGATTTTAAAAGGTACGTATGTTTTAGAAAAAATTACAAAATTTATTTAAAGAACGATTTCAAGTTTTCGGCTCCTTTATAATATTTCCCTTCGGTCCAGACAAAACCTTTACCATGTATGTCCTTTGCACTCCTCTCAACCTTATCATCATTACAGCCCTTCACAAGTCCACTGCTGAATATAGACCTCCCACAAGGAATGCCACAAAACACGGTCCTAAGCCACCTGCAGCCATCGAATTTCTGCATATATTACCGCCATACACTTCGCTTACCGGTACGAGGCTGCTACTCGAGAACCTTTATTCGACATCGATTGTCGGTTCTTTGAGCTATATGGCCCATTGCCACTTCGGCTTACTTATCCGTTGAGCTATGTCGGTTACTTCTCTACTATTTACAAAAATCTTTCTTAGTTCTTGGAGTCAAGCTTTGGAACTTCTTACGGTTTAGGATTTCTTTAAAAAAAAGTTAAGGGACATCTGTCCCTCAAATTTCTTCCTCCTTTCTGTTTCGTTCCTGTCCTTACCGGCTGAACCGATTTTGATAAAACATGTCTAAGAACCATCGGTAGAAAACCTGCTTATAATAAAAAAATATCGCACCCAAATCGGTTCACCCGTTTAAGAGCTACGGTGTCACAAACAGACAAACATACATAGCGGTCAATCTTATAACGCACTTCTTTTTGCGTCGGGGTTTAATAAAATTAGGGTGACAAACGAGTTGACAGTTCAACTGATGTTATGGAAGCTGTGCCCGTAGAGCATTTAAATATATCATTGAATAAGAATCAAAACTGAGATGTGATTGATGGCCTGAGGACTAATAATTAGGGTCTCCGGGTTTCTACACTTACCTTACAAAATACGGCAGCATTAATCTGCTATTTCACGCTGGTATTCTGTGAGACGTTGTCCTGCCTTTGTGGACCAGATCAAGCCAGGAGTTGCAGTAGAGCGACCTAATAATAACAACTAAATATAAAAATAAAACGGTTGTCAACCCGCCTGACTACGGCAAATAAATAAGGAAGCAATGAGGCAATCTTTGGACGAAGCTTATGTTCAGGGATTATTGATGGGCTGTAACAATAAAATTATTTAAAAAACGATATAAATAAAAATTAATAATGTTGTCCGTTTAGACACTATTTTAATTATAATAATGAGATGAATTATTATTCAATGATTTCCGAGAAATTAGTTCGGCCCGCAAGGTCACTTCAGGATCGCTAAAATTATATCAATACGCGGGACGTCCCGAAAATCCAGGACAGTTGGCAAGCTCAGTTTTACTTCACACAGGTCAAAATCGATACCTCACGGTCGCGTAATTGCGTAGTAACGTCGCCGTTTGGGGTTTGGGACAGATCGCTGACAGATGACGTACCAATACTATATAAGATATTGTCGGAAACACACCTTAGCCTTTAGTATCGAAGCATCAACATCACACAAACAACTAAATATGGAAATTATCGTGTCAATGTAAAGGGGACTAATATTTACGCTCACCAGATGTCGCTAACAAGGGACTGAGGTATACTTTTGATGGTCGCACAGACATCGTCGTGGAAAAGTTACGTTTAAATAAATGTTTATCGGTTTCTAGTGTATGCATAAATAAATAAAATAATGCCTTAGCTGTATTCCCTACTTCTAGAAGTATCCGCAGTTTTATTTTTCCAATTTTAATCTAATAAATTTTAAATATAACTAATATTTCGGAGAGAAATATTAACTTCTATATTTTTGTAACAAATTTACTTCCATCGCTATGAAATCTGTCAAATATTTCACCTGATTACTAGGTGGTGGCGCCCTGGTGGCAGAAAATGTTGGGGATTGTCTCATTATCATTATATTCTATTTAAACATAGAGGTATAGGACTCTCATATTATGAACACTATAACTGTAGCTATCGGTCTTTACGCAAAAATTTAACTTCTTTTTGACATTAATTATATTAATTATTTAAAAAATTTGAGTCATTATATTATTATGGAGTTTTTATAGAATAAAGCAAAATAAACCGAAACCCTAAATCACACACTCGAAATTTTCGAAGTACTTCGGTGTACAGAATAGCTCTGTACTACCACAAACAGTTTTTTAAGTGGTAGAGCCATTCTGCAGCTACATTATAATAGTTAGTACGAATGGGTCGTTTCGACTAGGAAAGGACCACTCCCTAACATAATACCAGCGCAAAATAGCAGTTTAATGCTGCTTTGTTTCGTATGGTGAGTGTAGAGAACCGGAGACCTTTATTATTCAAAACGAAACTTTTGATAGCTATCACCTTATTCCAAGTTATTATCACCTATGTATTCTTTACTTATATTGCAATTTAATACGAATAAAATATAATATTATGGAATTGAAAATAATCATTTTCATTCAATATAGATTACAAGAACACTTATTGAAAATAATTTAAGTTTTACCACTGGTTCGGAAAATAAACTTCTGTCCTGGGAGCAACCAGCAAGATATTTTTTTTTATTTAATTAATTTTTTAACCATTAATTTACAATATAATTTTTAATAATAATAATATTCGTTGATTGCCTCAAACCAATACCAATAAGAGCGTGGGTCCCGCCTAGACGATAATCAATAATGCTTGCTTACGGCAATGTTTAAACTGTGCAACGATGTTATGAATATATTTATGTGCGTAGTTTCCAATCCGGCAATAAATCAATACTGCACTGCGCAGTTGTTGCAGCCATCGCTCGAGATATTTTGAATTTACATGGGTCTATACGCTGCATCTATGTTATCGCTGTAGGACGAATGGGTCGGCTTGATATTTCCTTACGGAATACCAGCGTTAATGGCAGACTATTATTACCTAGTTTATATATTTTACTAAACAAAAACTGTATACAAAATGGTTATTAATGACCCCTGGGAATGAGGTGGTCGCTTCCTAGCTATTTCTCAAATAAGTTTTGTAAATAGTTTGTACAACCTGTATTTTATTGCAAAATTTTACTTTAAAAATGTCCCTTTGGGTTTCTTGCTATTTTTACAGGATAAGGTTTTTCCGAACCAGTGGTAAAATACTCAATAAGAATGTTGTAATCTATATTGAATAATAACTTATTCTTTTCTATTATTCTATCCATTCTTTTAGGTAATTTCAGTGCTCATGATAATTAATGGTATAATCTAGTTAGAAATAATATATTAATATACTAAATACTGATGCATTAAACTTTCAGGTATGTTTCGTTTCAAGAACTGCCAGGGGACATTCAAAGCAGCCTAGAATGATGCTATACGAGACCAGAATGGCTGTATTCTAATGACGAAGTTTCAGTTTAAGAGTTTGGAGGGAGTGGTGCAGACCTGCTGTACACCTAATTTGTGTTGGGAACAAGCGGGTACCGGAGACTGGTGCAAAGCCGTGATAGTCCCAATATGTAAAGGAAAAGATCGCAGCAGGACTATAAAAACTACCGTGGTATCAGCCTTCTTAGCATATTGGGAAAACTGTATGCTAAGGTACTAATTGAAAGAGTGATGAAAGATACTGATGGAAAAATTTGGGATGTGCAAGCGGGATTTAGAAAGGGAATGGGATGTACGGATCAGGTCTTTCCATGCGCTTGATCGCGGAGAAGGTTTTGGCCAAAACAAAAGGTTTTTTGTGCGTTCGTGGACTTGGAAAAGGCTTATGACAGAGTGGACAGGGATGTGTTATGGCAAACACTGAACTCATTTGGGTTGAGCGCTGGGTTGATACAGGCTTTGAAGTCTCTGTATAGGGACTCCAGTGCTTGTGTCAGGATCAACCGGGCCTACTCGGACTGGTTTGGCATCCATAAAGAGGTCAGACAGGGCTGTGTGGCTTCCCCGTGGCTGTTCAACCTATTTATGGACAGTTGTTTGGAAAATTATAAAGTTGAAGGATGCGGGTTAAGAATGGGTGAGTTAACCGTCAAATGCCTTTTGTACGCCGATGATGTAGTCATACTCGCGTCGTCGGCGGCCGAGTTGCAAATAATGGTTAGATTAATTAACAGTTCATTAAAAGAAAGGGGAATGAAAGTGAACGCAAGTAAGACGAAAATTATGGTTTTTGAAAAAGAAGAAAGTAAAACGATATGTGAAATAAAAATAGAAGGGGAATTGGTCGAACAAGTAGATGAGTTTGTGTATTTGGGATGTGTATTTAGCATGGATGGTAGATATGATAAGGATATAGAACGACGAGTGAACGCTGGAAATAAAGTAAATGGGGCTCTACACTCTGTTGTGGAAAGTCAGAATATGTCCAAAAAAGCACGTATGGCAATTCACAATGCTGTGTTAGTCCCTACTTAAATGTATGGTAGTAAAAGTTGGGTGTGGCAGAAGAAGCACGAGAGTAGAATAAATGCTGTAGAAATGCGATCATTTAGGAATATATTAGGGCTGAATCTGAACGACAGAGGGAGAAATTGTGTGATAAGAGAAGAGTGTGGTTTGCAATATGATGTTGTGACCAGGATTAAGAAAGGAATGCTTCGGTGGTTTGGTCATGTAGAAAGAATGAATGAGGAATGAGTGACAAAAAATTTATGTGGCAGAGGTGAACGGCAGAGTCGGGAAGGGACGCCCTAGGCGAAAATTTATAAAATATAAAATGGGCCAAATTAAGAGTACGCTTAACCGAAGAGCGTGTATGGATGTGGAGGAGGCGAGAGAGGTGTGTCAGGATCGTGCCAAATAGAAGTCCATAATCTCTGCCTATCCCTCTGGGTGACAGGCGTGAGTGTTTATGTTATGTTAATGTTTTTTTCTGAAATATTAGTTATAAATATTATATGAATTAGATTAGAAATGTATGAATCAAGCTACGGATATTCCTAAGAGTTGATGATCTGTAAATAGTTAAAATATGTAAACATTTTAAGAATACAGTACTGAGGCATTGTTTTGTGTATATAAATACAAATGTGAAGAATTTATAATTAAATTGCTACGTTTCAATGGTGATGACACTGTGTGACCATCTGACGTAATAGGCTGTCTCCTTGGGGATTACAGGCATGTCGTAATCCTAATATTATTGAAACTGTACTCTCATTTAATATAAGGAATAAATATAATTGTCTGTAACTAAAAATTATTAGACAAAAAGCAGAAATAACCCATTTATTTTATTTTCAGATTATTGCCGATACTTAAGTCTTAAGTGAACAACTTACCTTCGGTAATTCGCGGTAGAGGTTAACTTTTACCATGAAGGCCCCTCCGTTTACTACGTTTACATCTGTCGGATATGGACATCGAATTTTAAGTAAGTATCCAGTCTCTTCAGTTTTTTTCCAGTCTCTTCAGTTTTTATTTGGTATTCACGCTTTGCGAAAAGTCATCAAGCGGGCATTATTCAAATCTTTATAAATAAAAATGTCAATATTATCTTGTTTAAAAATTTTTTATATATATAATATAGTCTGCGATATTAATTCACCGAATATCTTGAAATTTTGTCACAATATTGACTAATCTACGAGTGTTCTTATATATTTTTTGAAAAAACTTGTCAGCCTAAGTAACACGTGGCCGTGAACAACTAGTAACATAAAGAACCATAGTGGAAACAAGTACAAGTGTCACTTCTGTAATCAATGATATAATTCATATTCACCAAGAAACAATAATCAAAAATATAATCAATTTATTATCTTTTAATGTTGCAGCTATAATATGGTTGTAACACGAATGGGGCGGCTCGACCGGGGAAGGAACACGTATATAATAATAATAAAGCCTCTTTATTCCTTAATAGAAAATAATTTAAAAAAATCAACAATTATAATATGTACGCTTAGAAAATAAAAATAAAATATACATTTCAATTAAGGACCCCTCTTTGGGTAAAGGCCTCCTCCATCTTTTCCCACTCTTTTCGGTTCTGAGCTATTGTTAGCCAATTTTTTCCTGCTGTCTTTTCAATCTCATCGACCCATTTTTCTTTCGGTCTTCCTTGCTTGCGTTTACCTGTTGGTCCTGTCCACATGGTCGCCCGTTTAGACCATTTTGTATCAGTAGATCGTGCTACATGACCTGCCCATTTCCACCGCAGCATTCTTTTTGAGCGTAATGTAATGCGTCTATCACTCTAGTTTTCTTGCGAATGTCATTGTTTTTGCATTTATCTTTTAGTTTTAAGTTTAGGATATTTCTTTCCATTGCACGTTGACATGTTAGTATTTTATTCCTTGTTTGTCTATTGAAGATCCATGTTTGGCAGCCATATGTGAGACAGGGAAGTATGCAGCAATCCATTATTTTCTTTTTTAAATTTAGCGGTAGATCTGCTTTAAGTACCTCTTTGTGTTTCCAAAACTTATTCCAGGTTATAGCAATTCTTCTATTGATTTCGTCTTGATTTCGTGACATTTTTAGAGATGTTTGTTTGCCTAGGTAGTTACAGTGGTCTACATATTCAAGCTCTATTTCATCTACTTTTACTGGGTGTTTTGTGCTATTTGTAGCTACCTTCGTTTTTTCAGTGTTTCTTTTTAGGCCTATTTTTGTGCTTACATTGTTAATTTCTTGTACCATTGCTTCAAGATTTTTATGTGAATCGGAGAAGATAACAATATCATCGGCGAAGCGAAGTTTGTTCAAATAGTTGCCATTTAGATTAATTCCTGTTTTATTCCAGGATAGGTCTTTCATAATGTATTGCAGTACTGCTATAAAAAGTTTAGGTGAAAGAGGATCGCCTTGTTTTACTCCTCTACGTATTTTGCTCTCAGGTCCTGTACGATCAAGTTTAACTCGGCTTGTGCTTTGTTCATATCTATTTGTATTTTTTGCTGTTTGAGAGCCTTCCATATACTGTCATGAGATATAGAGTCGAATGCTTTTACGTAGTCCAAAAACCCGAGATATAGAGGTCTATTGAACTCTACAAATTTTTCAATTATTAAATCTAATGTATGGATATGATCTATGGTGCAGAAACCTCTATGAAAGCCGGCTTGTTCTGTGGGTTGCTGTTCATCTATTTGACCTCCTATCCGTTTTTCTAGGCATAATGCAAAAAGTTTATATATCGCAGGTAACAGGCTTATAGGGCGATAGTTGCTAGCATTCGTAGGGTTACCTTTTTTATAAAAGATAATAATTCTTGATTCCGTCCATTTTTTGGGAACTCTACGTTTTTCTAAAACTCTATTAAACAGTTCCATGTGAGGCGCAGCTAATAAATGTTTGCCAAGTGTCAAAGCTTCGTTAGGGATATCGTCACGACCGGGACTTTTATCATTTTTCAGCTTGTCTATGTTTCTGATGATTTCTATTTCGGTAAACTTATCAATATTTGTGGAGTCGACCTCCTCTAGTGTTCGCTCCGATTCCAGAGTATCTATAGTCTGCGCTTCGTAGAGGTTCTTATAAAATTCTGTTGCGATATTGACAACATCTTTCCTTGTCTGAATTCCGTCTTTATTTGTTTTAAGTTTTGATATCCAATTTTTATTTTTATTTAATTGTTTATTAGCTTTTTTGAGACTCCCAGTATTATTAAGGTGTTCCTCTAATATTTGTATTCTATGTTGTTGGTAATCTTTCTTTAATTTTTTGCTTACAGTTTTGAATAATTGTGTTAGCTTTTTTTCCTCATAGTTTAGATATTTTTTATGTTGAAGATCTGCACGTCTTTTAAGCAATGATTTAGTTTCTATGGTGATGAAACAGTTCCTTTGTAATGGTTATTGAGATTTCGCGTGATTTAGGCAACATTTTATTGAAGATTAGATTTTTTCATAAAAAGACTCTATGTTGTCGTTTTCTCCAAAGTATAGTTCTTTTGACTTTTGTTCAAGGGTGTTCTGATATTTTTTTTGGGCAACTTTGTCTTTTAAAATAGAGTTCATACAGCTAAAATATTTTCTCGTTTTTTTTCTGTTTTCCTAGACTTATAATTACCTCGTGACAGCCTATGATCTGTTGGAAATATATTATTATTTATTACTTCAAAGTTTGTAAATTGTTTTAAATTGTTACTTAAAATGTAATCGATTTGGTTTTTTGTCTTTTTATTGGGACAAATCCATGTCCACTGGGATGTTGATTTTTTTTAAAGAAAGTATTTATTATTTGAAGTTTGTTCTCTAGAGCGTATTGAAGAAATAAGTCACCCCTGTGGTTTCTTTTTCCATAACAGAAAGGTCTCATAACCTTTAATTCTTTACATTCGCGTTGTCTTATCTTGCAGTTGAAGTCGCCCATTAAAATAAGGTTGCTTGCAGCAATACATTGCGCTTTTCGTATTGTGTTATAGAACTCATGCATCTCTTGGTTTGTTGCGTCTAGTGTAGGTACGTATACTTGAATAATGGACAATTCTTTTTCCTGAAACTTTAATTTGAGTACACACTTTTCAGAGCCCTGTGTAGTTTTGTATATTACATTTATACTTCTTTTTTACCAGAAATCCCACGCCATAGAGTCCTCCGGATATCCCCTTGTGGCAAAATATATGGTCTTCATTTTCTATTATGTGGTATCGTATTTTATATTGGCTAGGGATGTTTTAAGAAGTGCTAGTCTTTCTGGTGAACTTAGAGATCGTATATTATATGTACAGATGTAGAGTTTTTGCGATGGAGGGTTACAGTCGTTCTCTCCCGCGGGGACTAGCCGTATTGGGAGAGGAAGAGGGGTAGGTGATTGTTATTCTGTATTGTTGCTTATTCGGGTGAATTTTCCGTTTATTTAGGTTTCGTGTCAAGTATTGTTTCATGATTTTATTTTTTGTGGGTTGTTTTACTTGGTTTATTGATTTCCTCTACCGATATAGTTACCTCTGGAGATTCTGATAGTATTCTTTTGTTAGATTTCGTAGTACGGTTTATTATCTCAGCAATTTTAATTTCCTTTTAATATTATTATTTTATCGTATTTCAGGAAGACTCTTTTTCCCTCACAGAATACCACTGAGAAATAGCAGCTTAATGCTGCTGTGTTTCGACCAGAGACCCTTTTTACTGGAAACAAGGCATTCTACCTTAGCCCTCAGGGGTGACAACGCATCTGCATTTTGTTTCTTAATCGATGTCTATGGGCCACAGCATCCACTTAACATCAGCTCACTCTGTGCTCGTTTACCACCCTTATTCCATAATAAATCAATTTGTATCTTCTACAGAATATTCGATGACGGCCAAACACGTCAACCTCGCGAGGCGTAGACAAACTACAAAAATACTACCTTCCAACACGTGCTCCTATTTTCCGGTTCCAATACCTCAGAAATGGTCGCGTAATCATCATAAAGGTGAAGTATTTTCATATATTCTGTATCATTTTGTGTGTTTGTGACTTTAACGATACGCCTTACTCAACTTGGGAAGCGACAGTATCCTAGCAGCAGGGTGCGGACCGCGAACTTTAAAGGTCGTGGGTTCAAATCCGCTATCCAACTACTGTCGTGAACTACTCCTAATACAAGCATTTTAAGCTTACCAGGAGTACAGCACAGAGAATACTAGTAATGTTAATAGCATTGCTAGTATTTTAACAATACCTTTAGTCTCATTGCAGATGGCCAGTCTCAACGGAGACTAGCCATCTGCGTAGGACAGGATTATAGTACACGATTGTATGCGCAAACTCTGTTTTATATATTGAATAAGTGAAAAACGAGTGCACAGGGCACCTAATGGTAAGTGGATGCTGTATAGACATCTAAATTTATCCTTAATTAAGAATCAAAATGCAGGTGCATTATCACCGATAAGGACTAGGATGGAATGCTTCGTTTTCAATAAAAAAGGGGTCCGGTCTCTACACTTACCATACGAAATGCAGCAGAAGCAGAATTAATCTGCTGTTTTACACTGGTATTTTGTGAGAGCGTGGTTTTACCCCGGTTGAGCCGACCCATTCGTGCTACAACCATAATAGAGCTGCGTGGCTCTACCACGTTAACACTACACTTTCTAGTCCCTTACTCTCATAGTCCGATGGGACGGTAATCCGACACGACCGGAGAGACATCAGGCGCAGGACCAACGGCTTTACGTGCTTTCCGAGGCACGGGGGTGAAACACCACCAACTTACTGACTCCGGGCTGTTACTGAGAATTTTTTGACAGAAAAACATAATAACTGATTTTGGTCCAACCCGGGATTCAAACCCGGAGCCTCATGATCAGCAACCGCTTTTACGACCATTTAACCAACGAGGCAGTCAAACATCGTATATATATCTTTTAAGAGAATAAATGTTCCGATGATTGTCGGTCGACACTATTTTTCAATTACACTTACTATTTACCCTACAAGCCTCCTTAGACTAAAAATTCAACCATCAGCAATGATTGGAATATTTTCTGTGGGGTTGATAGTATTCAACCGTATATAATTTTCACAGGACTGGGCCCACTACAACTAGTGGGCGGTGGTGGCAACAATCAGAAGTAAGCCGCTGCCACGTGTTCTTCTTGTCTTCTTTTCTCTTCAATATACTATCCAGCTGCCGATACTTACAGCACTGAAGAGTTGGCGTAAGTGAAAATTTTAACCATCAACAGTTAAGGATTATGTTGAAATGTCTTTTCTCTATCTAGTGTTATTCGACGTCTACTTTCTCATAAACAATAAATATTAAAAACTTAACTGTACGTTAATATCTGCATGAATTATTGAAACCTACATGATAAAAATTCTACATAAAAATGATTGTTGTATATGTAGTCTAATGATATCTACGACTAGCTCTGCCACCAGGGCAGCGCCACCTTCTTATGAGGTAAAATATTTGACAGGTTTCATAGCGGGGGAAGTTAATTTGTTAGAAATGTGTAGAGATATTAATGTTTCTTTCTGAAATATTACTACTATTTTATTTTAATTTGATTAGAAATGGATAAACCAAACTACGATTATTCCTAAACATAGAAGAATTAAAAAGGTAAAAATGTATAAAAGAAATTAAGAATACAGCACTTAGGCATTATTTTGTGAATGTGCATATACTAGAAACCGAAAAACTTTTAATAAAAACGTAACTTTGCAATGATGACACTGTGTGACCATGTGCGTGACAAATATGTTCACCTCAGTCCCAACTAGCGACATCTGGTGAGCGTAAGAATATTAATCCCTCATTGATATAGCAGCAGCTGAACATTAATTATTAGGTGTTGTTGTATTCGTTTAAAGGTAGAGCTATGTTACGAATCTTATCTTGTTGAGTAACGAATATTTCTTTACTATCGTTTATTTATAGATGTATTCGATAGTCTGTTATATCGATATATTTAATTGTAAACTATCTTATATTTTAAATCTGTATTAAAGAAAATATTTCGTGAAATATGTTTTTTAGTCACATGAAATATCACACAATGTTGCAACAAACTGTTTCTATATCACACACTGTGGCAACAAATTCAGTTTCTGAAATTGAAATTACTGCACTGATGTTCAATTTTATAGAAAATATTTTTTCTAATAAATGGATACGTTTAATTTAACCATAAAAACAACATACTAAATATAATTTAAAAATTAAATATGCATTTCCTTAACAATTCTTAAACTTTAGTAAAATAATATTTTCAACAGTTTTAATTATTAGTGGCAACCGAACCTCCACCGGAATTCTTAGCACCTGCCCGCCGTTACCATGGTCGCCACCGTAGCCAGGAATAGCGGAGCCGCCGGGGACTGGGGGCCGTTTCTTTGTGTCGTCGCTCATGGGGGGTATATTGCCATAGTTGCCACGCTTGGCGAGCGGGTTGGCAACCGCAGTTTTTTATTATTTTTGCTGTTATCAGAAAGATGCTGCTGCCCATCCTCTGCCTCAGTTTCCCTCTGTCGCCTCTTACGACACCCATGGGAAGATATGGGGTAGTGAGTATTCTTACCCGCCACTACACGGGGGACGCCACGCCACTACCGTGTGGCATAGTATGAAGTTATTATATTCTTCTATCCGGATGCCCGTCCTCCTTATTTCACACAATCCAATTATGTCGTATTTGACTCTAATGAGTGCTTCGCTAAGTTCGATTAAGCGTTCGTAAGTAGATAAATTTCTGACGTTGTAAGTTACTATGTAGAGCTGATCTTTCTTCTTTTTAGTTGAGTTAAGAATTTTTTGGGTTTGTGTATCATTTCTTGTTATTGAAGAAGAGTTTGAGATGTCTTCTTTAGAGGTTTTTGGTCTTTATCTTACGGTGACCAGCCATTGAAGATGGTTTTCATTGTTGCATCGTTGTGGGAGGGCGGGGGTGGGAAGCTATGAATGTAAGTTGTTGGTTGTATTGTCGTTGGTTTGTTTATGTGGTGTGTTGACGTTATTTTTTACTAAGTAGTTTAGAATGCTTAATTTTAGAACTCCTTCTGGGACACTGTTTGATCTGGGTGTAGATGGGTTTGATTGCATTATTTTGTTTTTCTTGATGGGTCTTGTTGTACTATTACCAACTAGTGTATGAGAATTAGGATCTGCATCTGGTGAAGTCTGCAACAGTGTTCTTTTGTTGTTTGATTTTAATATAACAAGTTTATCGTATTTTATCGTGACTTTATTTCCTTTCTCGCGCTCTCTATTTGCTTCTTCCTATAGTTCTTTCCTTTTTATATTGGGTGTCTTTTAGTAATTTTTTTTGCTTGAGAATACTGATCTTTGAACCAAGGGTAGAAAAGGTTACAATTATAGGTCGCGGTTTATCGCCTTTTTTGCCCACTCTCTTTATTTCTTGAATATCTCTACAATCAAATTTTAAGAAAAATTTTTCATTTATGAATTGCAATATATTGTTCTCCAAGTTATGATAAGTGTCTCACTCTCTTTAATACCGAAAAAAATTATTTTTCTTTGTCTTGCTTGTTTTTCCATAAATTGAATTCTTTTTTCTTGTTGTTCAACATTTTTTTTTCAATGTTTGATGTTTTTCTTCTAGTATGGTAAATTTCTCTTCTAATTTGTTAGTTATGTTGAGTGTTACTTGTTCTGTCACATTTTCAGCACTTTTCTGAATTTCTATTTTTTGTACGTTGAGTTCTTTTTGAATATTTTTTAAGGCTTTTATAATTTCCTCCATAGTGTCTGTTTTGTTTTGGTACTCGTTGCGCCCTCTAGTAAAAATTGGTTAGTATTACTTCGTATTCGTGTTGTAAGTAAGTCGAACGTAGTGTGCTTCTTTTCTAATAGATGGCGCTGTTTCGCAATTTATTTTACTATGGCAGATAGGCGAGATTGCAGCTTCATTCAGGTGTGAGGTTATGTTTTTTCAAAAAAAGGATAGCTTTCGCGATTTTTCATTTATTCGCACACTGGAACTTTTCTAAATTAACACTGGTACAATTTAAGTTTCTAGATTCGCGAGAAAAGACTTGAAACGTTCGTAGATTGTTGTATGTTTACTCTTCAGTTTTTAGGTTTTTTGTGTATTATTCGTTAACTTAGGACCTTTTGCCCGGAATATGTTGTTACCGCGTCTCAGTAACGCACCCTTCCTATCCATAACTCAATATATATATGTATAATATTTAATATATTACTGGCGTACAACGAGTAGTGTATAGTGAGACGCTTCTTCTAACTTTGTGCACCTCGAGAAGTCCTTCAACTCGGGCGCAAAAACCGACAGCGATCGGAAGTCGCCCAAGGCGAAACGAGGTTGCACGAATCGAATCGATGTACCTCTCTACACTATTCTCTCGCCCAACTTCAATCAACTTCACGAGTGGTGTAGAGGGGCTATAATGCTGCTGTGTTTCGTATGGTGAGTGTAGAGAACCGGAGCTGGAAACAAGGCTTTCTATCTAGTCCAAGTGGACTGTGTGCTCGTTTGTCACCCTTATTCTATAAAAAAATTGAGAAATAGTTTTGGCTTCGTTTTGGCGTTACTTGAAACGCAGTGCTTCCTCTATCTTCTTTGTTGGTCTTAGAGGATTAATACTTAAATAGTAATTGTCTAATAATATTTACTAAATAGATTAGTGGACTTATTTTCAATAACCTTTTAAAGCGACAGTGAGTATCACCAAGAAACTCAAACCGCTCTTTAAGGTAAGTAGGGGAAGTGGGATTGAATAGAATACAATATAAAAGAGAAAGAATGAAGGGAGACACTTGAGTTTTTCGCGGTATTTTCGAAGTCCAAATATGAACCGTATGCAAAGGTTCTGAATGCGCTCAAGTTTATTAAGCAACTCCTCATTTAAATTGAGATAACACGTGTCAGCATAATCGAGAATTGGTAAAAGAAGTGATTGTGCAAGCGCAATTTTGGTAGATATGGGTAGAAAATTGCTAAATCTACAGAGATATCCAACCGACGTAAATACCCTCCTACTCCCTCGCTTACCTGCAGGCCACGATAAAATTTGTCAAAACTAACATCTTGATTTTAACGGTGTCACTATATGGCACAGGTGTCCCATCAAAAACAGTACCAGGTAGGGAAAAAATCTATAAGATTAACAATTTATGACTGCCTATAATTATTGCTTTTGTTTTGATGGATTTACTTAACCGTATGACTTACTCCAATCCACAATTAAGTCAAGATCTTTGTTTGATAAGCCTATAGTATTGGGTAAATCCATCAATTTGAAATGCACATATACTTGGAGATCATCTGCATACAGGTGGTAGCGAGAAGATAATTGGAGCGTGATCGAACTAATGAAGATTGAAAAGAGAAGAGGAGACAACACGCCACCTTGCGGTACACCGACATTAATCGTACACCAGCAGGAAAACCAGCCATCTACACGTGTCCGTTGCTGGCGACCAAACAAGTAACTATGAAACCAGTCAATCACTTCAGGAGATATGTTAAGAGAAGCTAAGATAGCTAATAGTAGATCAAAATCCACATTGTTAAATGCATTGCTAAAGTCAAGTAAGGTCAACATCCTTTCAGAAAGAATGGGTCAATGTGTGAAAGAGTATGAATGTGTAAGTCCAAGGCTGCTATGGATACGAACGAAAGTGGGCTTAAAGAAGTTGTTTGTGCTAGGGGTGTACGCTCCAGATATGTCTAGCCCACTTATATCCGAGAGCAGTTTTGGGACATGGTAAGTGGTGTTAATGAAATGTAAGGTAAATGAAAATATTATTATGTTAGGAGATTTTAATGGAAGGGTTGGGGTGAAGAGGTCTGGTTATGAAAGGATATTAGGAACGTTTGGCGATGAAAGTATAAATGAGAATGGTGAAGACCTCCTCACCGTATGTGTGAAAAGAATCTTTTGTGACGAACACTTTCTTTCGCCATAAGAGGATTCATGTATACATGGGAAAGTGATGATAGAAGCATGATAGATTTCATAATTGTGGATGAAAGAATGAGGAGCGCAGTGGTAGATACAAGGATTTACAGGATCCAACGTAGGGATGGATCATTACTTGGTCTTAAGCCGAATTAATGGTTTATTCAAGCGTTGGCGGCATTGGACATCTGTGTCTACCACTGCGTTACAGCGTATAAGAATAGAGTTTACAAGATGAAGGTGTGAAAGAGTTCAAATGTAGACTGAGAGAAAATATAAGTGGTATGGATGAATTGTGTATGAATGATTTAGGCTTGGAGACTGTGTGGTATAATGTCAAGAAAGGTTTGGTGGATGCAGCCACCGATGTATGTGGTGTAAGTAAGAGAATGCGAATGAAAGGAAAAATAATACGTTGTGGTGGGATGATGAGGTACGGATGGAAGTTGAAGCAAAGAAGAGAGCATGGCTAGATTTACTGGCAACCAAAGCTCGTAATTCTGGCGGTATGAATTATGAGATTAAAAGAAAAAAGGCAGACTTTAGACTTATAAATAAGAGAGTAAAAGAAGTTGTTGAAAGGAAAAAGCAAGAAAGAACGGATAAGAATGATAGAAGGATATCTGATAACTTCCAGGCAAATATTAAAATGTTCTGGAAACTCGTAAGAACTGCCAGGGGAAATTCAATACAGCCTAGAATGAATGCTATACGAGACGAGAATGGCTGTATGCTGAATGATCAAGCTTCTAATTTAAAAAGATGGAAGGAATACTTTGAAAGCGTGTTTATGAGTTAAGAGTCGTCTGAATTAAGTGAAATAGAAATTCCGAAAAGAAGTGGAGAGGTAAGATAAGTGTAGATGAAATAATGAAAGCAATGAAAAGCATGAAAGCAGGTAAGGCAGCCGGATATGATAGAGTATCACTCGAAATGCTAAGGGCTGGAGAGGGAGTGGTGGCAGGCCTGCTGTATACATTGTTTAATTTATGTTGGGAACTGAAGCGGGTACCGGAAGACTGGTGCAAAGCCGTTATAGTCCCAATATATAGGGAAAAGGGTCGCAACAGGACTGTAAAACTACCGTGGCATTAGCTCTTAGCATTGTGGGTAAACTGTATGCTAAGGTGTTGAAAAATTATGGAAGAAACTGATGGAAAAATTTGGGATGTGCAAGCTGGATTTAGAAAGGGATGGGGTGTACGGATCAAGTCTTTTCCATGCGCATGATTGCGGAGAAGTTTTTACCCAAAAACCAGAAAGTTTTTTGTGCATTCATGGACTTGGAAAAGGCTTATGACAGAGTGGGCGGGAATGTGTTATGGCAAACACTGAACTCATTTGGGTTGAGCTGGTTTGATACAGGCATTAAGGTCTTTTATAGGGACTCTAGTGCTTGTGTCAGGATCAACAGGTCTCTCGGACTGGATTGGCATCCAAAAGGTGTCAGACAGGGCTGTGTAGCTTCTCCGTGGCTGTTTAACCTATTTATGGACAGTTGTTTGCAAACTTTGAAAGTTGAAGAATGTGGGTTGAGAATGGGTGAGTTAACCGTCAAATGCCTTTTGCATGCCGATGATCAAGTCATATTTGCATCGTCGGCGGCCGAGTTGCAAATGATGGTTACTTTAATGAACTGGTCATTAAAAGAAAGGGTATGAAAGTGAACGCAAAAGACGAAAGATGGTTTTGAAAGAGAAAAGTAAAACGTTATGTGAAATAAGAATAGAAGGAGTTGGTTGATCAAGTGGATGAGTTTGTATATTTGGGATGTTTATTTAGAGGATGGTAGATATGACAAGGATATAGAACGACGAGTGACGCAGGAAATAGAGTGAATGGGGCTCTACGCTATTATGAAGAGTTAGAATGTGTAAAAAGGCACGTTTGGCAATTCATAATGCTGTGTTATTCCCTACTTTGTATATTGGTGGTTGGGTCTGGCAGAAGAAGCATTAGAGTAGAATAAATGCTGTAGAAATGCGGTCATTAAGGAGTATGCTAGGGCTGAATTTGAATGACAGGGTGAGAAATAGTGTGATAAGAAAAGTGTGGTTTGCAAGATGATGTTTTGACCAGGATTGAAAGAAGCGGTGGTTGGTCATGTAGAAAGAATGAACGAGGAAGAGTGACAAAGCAAATTTATGTTGCAGAAGTGAACGGAAGAGTCGGGAAGGACGCCTAGACGAGCATCATTAAATTGGCGATATACAGTATTGAAAATGGGCCAGATTAGGGTACCTTTAACCGACGAGCGATATGCAAGATATATGGATTAAAGGCGAAGAATGTGTCAGGATCGTGCCAAATGGAAGTACGTAGTCTCTGCCTACCCCTCTGGGTGACAGGCGTGAGTGTTTATGTTTATGTATGTTTATGTAAGTAAGGTCAACACTGTTACGTGCTGTTTATCCATACTTAGACGAATATCATCTGTAATCTTGACTAAGGCAGTAGAAGAAACCGGATGGGAAAGAATTGAAAAGACTCCAACTGGATAAGTAGAGGCTCAATTATCGATGAACTATACGCTCAAAAACTTTTGAAAGGAATGGAATTATGAATATGGGACGGTAGTCAGAGAAACAGGAGGGTTTTGCTTTTTTGGTTATAGGAGTAATCTGGGCTTCTTTCCAGGAAGAGGAAAATTTCTAGACGAAATGGAATAATTAAAGATGGATTTTATAACAGGAGTCAAGGTATCGATAATAAGAATAATCATTTTACGACTAATGATCTGTACCATTATCAAATTGACCTCAATAATGCTTTTCTTAACATCACTATCAGTGATTTGACTAAAATATATTCGTTGGTATAGGGCGTGACCTACTCGGTCCTTCTGACTCATGCTAACCATAACTAGCTGAAATTGGCTCTACCGTAAAATATAAAACACTAAGAATAACCTGTAAGTAAATTATTTTTGAATAAAACTACTTTTACAGATTCTATCGCGTTTTATTAACTTATTTTTATTAAATTCCCGACGTTTCGGATGCCTTACAGCACCCATGGTCATGGGGACTGAAACGCGATAGAATCCGTAAAAGTAGTTTTATTCAATGTGAAGTGTTCGCGTAAATATAAGAAATCATTAAATTATTTTTATTGTTCTTTTTCGTTTTCTTTTTATAAAACGTTACCCCCACACTAGGATGGGTAACTTCGGCCAGATCGCGTGCAGCCAACCCAACAGTAAAATGCATCAGCGCTCCCTGAAAACTAACTTGCAAAAGAACAGCTGGGCTGGGCCACCCCCATTGTGAGGAGAACCTTCTAGAATCTAGAGCATTTTATAAATAAACACCACAGATATTAACGATAATGTGCGTGGATTTCTAAGTTTATTTTCATAACCTCAATTTTGTTTGTTGTGATATAGAGGGATCTCCTCTGAACGCGGCAGCAGGTCTCCCTTTTCTAATAAAGTTTCATCATCAGCCTGCGGCAGTCCACTGCTGGACATAGGCCTCTCCAAGGCGCGCACTTAGCTCGATCTTCGGCTACACGCATCCAGTTGCTTCCAGCCGCCTTGCGCAGATCATCGCTCCATCTAGCCAAGGGGTCGTCACACTACGTTTGCCTAAACGTGGTCTCCACTCTATGACACATACTCCAACGGTTATCGCTTCTGCGACAAATGTGACCAGCCCATTGCCACTTCAGCCTGCAAATACAGGCTATGTCGGTGACCTTGGTTCTCCGGCGGATTTCTTCGTTACGAATCTTATCCTGGAGAAACTCGAGCATAGCTCTTTCCATCGCCCGCTGGGTGACGCTGAGTTTGTGGAGAAGTCGTACCGTTAGTGTCCACGTTTCGTCACCATATGTGAGTACAGGCAGGACGCACTGGTCAAAGACTTTCGTCTTCAAGCTTTGCGGTATGGGCGACGAAAAGACCTGACAAGAAGCTGAATGCTGCCCAGCCCAACTGAATCCGCCTATTCTTTCTCGAAGTTGTTTTTATCTAACTGCACTATCTGGCCGAGGTAGATATACTCTTGAACAACTTCAAAATCACCATCAACGATAATCGAATCTGGTATGACGTGACCGTTAAACATGACTTTTGTCTTATTTAAATTCATGCGCAGTCCGACACGTTGAGAGGATTCATTTAGGCTGCTAAGCATGTCTTGTAGTTCCTGCAGCGATTCTGCCATGACGACGATATCATCGGCAAAGCGCAAGTGAGAGATGTGTTCGCCATTTATATTGATGCCGCGTCCATTCCAGTTTAGCGTCTTAAAACATCTTCAATGCATTTTGAGACAGTTTTGGGGATATTGTGTCCCCTGTCTCACTCCACGATGCAACTGGATGAGTTTTGTAAGACCACCTGTGCCGAACGGACATCGAGCTTGTGGTGTTTAAATGTCTCAAGACATCTATGTATCGCCAGTCAATCCGGCAGCGCTGCAAGGTTCATAACAGTCAAGTTTCGATGAGTCAAAGGCTTTCTCACAGTCCACAAGGCCATACAAAGAGGCTGATTATACTCATTCGTCTTCTAAATTTGCCTCACTGTATTAATGTGGTCTATGGTGCCATAGCCTCCTCGAAACCCAGCCTGCTCGGGTGGTTGAAATTCGTCAAGTCTCCGCGCGAGTCGATTCGTGATGACCCTCGAAAACAACTTATAGACGTGGCTCAGAAGTGAGATGGGCCGATAATTCTTTAGCAATGTCTTGTCGCCTTTCTTATGAAACAAGACTGTGATGCTTCTGCTCCACGCCTTTGGAGTTCTCCCATGTCGTAAAACGCAGTTAAAAAATTCGACAGAGCTCTTTTTAGCAATGGCTGTCCGCCCTTTCAGAGCTCTGTTGTAACTCGTCCTCTCCTGGGGCTTTTCCATTTTTAAGTTGCGTGAGGGCCAACTCGATCTCCTCCAGACAGATATCTGGCAGCTCGTCGGTAAAGTGGCGGGTTAGTGTGGCTCTGGGATCGTCGCATTTCGGGTCAGGTTGCTGGTTTTGGGAGGCATATAGTGTACCGTAATGCTTCGATCTCAGCGAGAATCTCAGGCTTTGACGTGAGGTTTTGCCATCGCATGTTTTAGTTTCGTAATGTGGCTGCTCCCGAGCTTACGAGCAAAGACTTTGGGACCCTGTTTTGCTCTATTGCCTCTTGAATAAGGTTTGCATTGGAGCGCCGCAGGTCCCTTGCAGCTTTCCTTACGATTCTGGTAGTGCCAGCTGTTCTGATGGCGCGGCTGTTGTTTCTCACGTCTCTTTTGCATAAGCTGAAGTGTCTCGTCTGAAACTTAGACTTCCGGCCTATATGTTGCCTACTACACAACCTATTCCTCATCCCTTAAGATCTTGACCACACTAGTGAGATCCTCGTCAATGTCAATGTGGGTTTTAGGGCATCAAATCGATTCCAAGTTCCAATTGGAAACGTTGGGATCCCGCTATGGTTTGAAAAGCATTTGGTCGGAGCGTGGACTTTACCAGACGGGCTCTTTCAATCTTTAAATCGATATTCAGAGTACCTCGAACAAGTCGGTGATCGCTTCCTGTATTAAACCTATTGATCACTGAGACATCTCTGAATATGTACTTTTGTCCGTCATGATGAAGTCGATCTCATTTTCGTCACGTTGTCAGGGCTGCGGTCCACTTCCTTTGGGGCTTTTTGAAAATAAGTATTCATTAGATGAAGCCTCTCTTTTCCGAGGAAGTTGATCAGCATTTGCCCCTGTGGTTTCTACTTCCCAAACCGTGCGGTCCCATAATCGATTCAACACCTGTATGCTTCCCAACTTTGGCGTTAAGGTCCCCATGACGACATTAAACTGGGCTTTAGTAGTGTTGTGTAAAGCCTTCGCTATATCTTCATACATAGCTTCAACTTCATCGTCCGGGTGTGTCGACGTTGGTGCGTAAACTTACAACTTTTACAGTATATTTTTCAGTTAGTTTTAAAACAAGATACG